>BEXV01000735.1:51608-64542 GCA_003118195.1 Hemicentrotus pulcherrimus
GTATAAACCCGATCCTTGAAATTGTCTTGCTTTAGAAATTAATAAGGATTCGTTTTTTAAGGGGCTCCCTATTTGTTGTCTGATGTAGAGTGCAACCATGAAGAGAATCAGAGAAGGCAACCAAAGTGTTGATCAAGGTTCGATTATTACTCTTTACACTTATCCAGAAGAAACGGTAATAAGGAGTACACCAAACGTATATAATAAATTCAAATAAATAAGGCCTCATCTAACAATCATACCTGGGCTAGTCTGCACTGGAGTCTTTTTGTCGTCATGTGAGTCCTGATGGTTAGGTAGATATTTACCTGTAGGAGATTCACAATGTATTATTTTATTTCTTCTACGATAGTAGAGAAGGAGAATGGGGGATATTGAGAGAATGGGGAAAGGGAAATGAAATGAGAGCTATTGTGTGATAGAGATGTGTAGAGAGGGGTGGTGATGAGATGAAAGATGGGAGCATTATTTGGAGAGATTACACTTCACCATGACAAAAGAGTGCCCGAAATGGGGGTATAAATCAAACGAGCAGCAGAGAAGAATAGGGCAAGAAGTTCATGGTAGGGTCATATGGATACAACCACATGAAATATATTTATCGCAAGATGATATAGGCATACTTGGAAAAATTTCTGACTAGCGTTCGTTTATGGAAAATGCGATGATATGTATAGAAGATGGAGTAGGGTATGAAAGATGAGATTATAGAAAAAAAGAGTGATAGGGACAGTGATTACTACCACATGCATCTATTCAAAATAGGTGGATATAGAAAGTGGGTGGGGGGGGGGCGCGGAAAGAAAAGACAATGGTAGACAGGGGCTTGGGTTGTACTTTAGTGTTTAAAGTATTGTGAAAGAAAATTTCTTTTAAAATGATAGATTCAGTTATGTGCTCTTTACATTATTATTATTTTTGTAATAACAAGAAAAAAATGTGTCTCCTGTGAGTGTGTTTAGAGAGGGGAAAATGCATGATAAAACGTAGAACATTGTAAAATCACCCAGTAAATATCTGATTGTATCTACATTGCCACAATATAACTTCATCTGTGCAGAGCCTCTGTACCAAAGAGACAACACCCTTCTGCCTACCGGTACATGTTCTTGCTCCAAACAGACAACTCATGATAAATAAAAGGACATTTGCAGAGGGGAAATTTCTACTTTGATAAAGAAAATATCAACCATGTAAAATTGATTTTATCACTTTAGGTGTGACTTCATTCTTGTTATGAACCTACAACACCTAATCCTTCCCCACAGTTCATAATCCATGCAAAATCCATGCAGAAGTTGCTGCATAGATTCTTAGACTTGATTTCNTTGTTATGAACCTACAACACCTAATCCTTCCCCACAGTTCATAATCCATGCAAAATCCATGCAGAAGTTGCTGCATAGATTCTTAGACTTGATTTCAGTTCAGTTCAGTTCATTTTATTTAAAACCACACAAATCATGATATAATCTGTTACATAAAAAAGACACTGGTAATAGTACATCAATCACCATTGATTACATCATAAACTGAATGGTTTTAGGACCCCTTTAGAAGCTATGCTTGTGAGCGGGGCCCTAAAGTCAACAAAATACATACATTTACAGTAAAAAGAATGTTACGTATGATTATACAATGGATGAAAATACTAAGTTACAGAATATAGAACATGAAAAAAATACTCACTTACACACACACACACACACACACACACACACACACATGCGCGCACCCAAACACACACGCCCATATACAGCAAACACACTGACGGGTAGGTCCTTAGTCATTAGTGGTCAGAAAGCTTTTCAGAATAAGAAATACAAAGATGCAAATAAAATAACTATGTCAGTCTTTCAAGTAGGTACAGTAAGTTTTAGATAACCTTCTAAACCTGGAAAGAGTTGTACTATTTTTGATATCATCAGGCAGACTGTTCCATTCTTTAATGCAAGAGATATGGAAAGAGGTCAGAGTGACATTTGTTCTTGCAAAAGGCTGACGAATAAGACACCTTTGACATGTATTATAATTATGAATTTGCGAGTTCTGATGGAATAAATCTTTTATAGTACATTCATGAGGCATAGACTTAAGTTTAAACATAAATAAAATGCAATTGAACGACACAAGTCCACTTAGTGGTAACATTCTTAGTCGAAGGAACAATGGAGAACTTGGATGTCTATAATAACAATTAGTAATAAGCCGTATTGCCTTCTTCTGCCATACTCTCAACTTATCCAGATATGACTTAATACTATGATTTAGTACTAGCAATAGATAGATAGAGACAGGATAGAAGGCCTGTATAAGATAATATGGTATATTAAATTGGTAAATGATAATTTGACTACCGGTAGTTAACCAGTCCATTCACTCATTTTGTAAAGCTATTTTTGTTATTTTTGTTATATAATGTATATATAAAATAAACATTAACAGAATTGCTCATCTACAGTTAAATTTGCAATAACAAGCAAGATATTTTCATTGAATCAGTTTATGCCAATACTGACCTTTTGTGATTTACATGTAGCAATTATAAAGCCTCAAAATTCCTTCCATCTTTTCCTGTTATTGATTGAAGTGTCTCTTTAAAGTAATGAATATGAACCCATTGACGGGTCCAGTCTGACTACAGAGAGAGAAGAAAGCTGTTTGGTGGATTGGGATAGCATGTGTGTGACTTGCCTGTCAAGTGGCGACTAATGAACTCTGATGAACTGTCATGGTTGCCTCTCTTCCAGCCCAAAGCAATTTGTTTAGATCAGAATAATTGATAAAAATGTGCATTTTCTGTAAACTGATCAGAGCATGTGAGAACTCAAGTTGGCGGAGGGATGGAAAACTTCAGCAGATTTTATGGGTTTCCTTCCAAATTTGAATTCGGAAAGAAACCCCCAAAAATCTGCCAGAGTTTACGGGACTGTACTCAGGGTCTGTCTTTGTGTGCTATTCTGTTGTACTCATAGCTAGTGTGTGAGTGGAAGCACACATCGCTAAGAAGTATGAATAGAGAACAGTCCAGGCAATGGACAAAGAGCATCCCCGGCCGCCTGGTCAGATTACTGGCAGCTATCTTAAGTAGCCGGGTGCAGGCAAAATGATCTGCCAGTCAGACCTGGCTTCATCGACTCGTCTAATGCATCCAATCACTCTCAGGCTGTCTGGCAATCTCACATGAGAGTATGAGACTGTGTTCACGCAAAGCTGGTTGGACGAAAAAGGAGACAGAATATTGCTCATAGCTTTAATATTGTCTGTATGGAACCTGAAGAGCATTAAATTTATGTTAATTTACATGAATTATTGCCCTTTTGGCCCCAGACAGACAATACATTATGTGTGAGAGATCAAGAAGGGGTTTAGGTATGTGTATGCAAAAGCTCAAAACATAAATAGAAACTGAAAAACAGAACTTTTGGACTCAATTGCAATTTCTGGTGAGACTGCATTCACACATGGTTAATTTTTAAATAGGGGGTAAGAAGTTAGTACTCATTGCCAATTATATATTGTTGAAGGGCAGAAAGGGGTTGACATTTTTTTGCAAAATGAAAATGGTCAGCTCAAAAGACAATGATATGCTGCTATCAGAAACATATAGATAGGCCTAGAACTATTCCATAATAGAAGGAAAATGATTTTGGAGGGGGAGGTGGTGATGCTGGTAATGAATTCCAATGCTGTTTTCTTCTATAAGGGCCCATTTACACAGCCCCTAAACCATTTTCATTTTTTTTTTAAACTGCCATTTGTGGTACTGGGAAAACCCATGATCGATGCTACCATAACAAAATTATGAACTACAAGGTGTTTTTATATTTTTCAGTTTAAGTTTTCAGAATGTGAGAAAAATTGATGTTTTTTGCATGTAGTTGTCATGCAGCTATAGAGAGAGTTTGGGAGAGGAAGCAGTTTAGCATGCAGAGTCCAGATATGTATAAAAAGTTGTGTATACTTTAGTTAATGACAGCGGGTTAATAGAATATGTCAAATTGTAGAATTTGTAACCGTTTCATTGCAATAAATGAATCTAAAACATATCAATGAGAAAAGAAAGATCATTTGATGAATCAATGGTTACAACTGCCCTCTCCTACAAAAAGTAAAGAAAGAAAACTTTCAAAAGAAAGATGAAGTAAAAAAACATGTATACATGTAGGATAAAAAATCTATTCATTTGGGTATGCGTAGGATGTGAATGAAGAGCAGAGTAAGTGAATATAGCTTTTCTCCAATGGACAGATATTATTTGATATAAAACCTGACAGCGTCAAAGTACCTCTCAGACAGGCTCTAGTAAGTACCATCAATATCCCTTTACTTTGACTTTCAGCACTTATCCGTGTCTTCCAAGATACCATACTCCCTCAATTTCTCTCACATACCGGTAACCATCTTCAGCAATAATCATATTCCTTTTCTGATAGCATCTATGATTGTAGCAGGCCGGGTTCACTCGTGTACATGTAATTAATCGACGTATGACATGAGACATTTGCCTTTTGCATCAAACAATGAAGACGTTACTTGGAAATGGTTGCTGCTCCATCCAAATTGGCGGGAACCGTCCAGCTGTGCGCTAACTAATGCACGTCTTCTCTATTCTTCTGTATAGATTCCCAGAAAAATCAACCCTCGATATGACCAGATTGCATGAGTCAGTATGTGTGTGTTTTCAAATTAATTGTGGTGAAAAGAGATTAAAGCTTTGAGAAAATCACAAATGGATTATATATTTGACAAAACAGAAGATGTAAATTGGCAGCAAAGTTGTTTTTTTTAAAACACTATTGCAAAGATTGAAAAAGAAGTCAATGTAAGGCAATTTCAATAACCTTGGTCTTCACTTTGAACATTCACATTGACATATATTAAAATCCGAAAATGATTTCTATCGGCAATAAAATTGGGTATTGAAATTGATTTCTTGATTTCTTGATATTTTTACATAGGTGTTATTTGTGACTGTTGTACAGGATCCACACAATAAATCTTTCACATGTATTTGAACTTTCTTAAATTCACAAAATATAAAAGCTTAAAATCTCTGCCCTCTGTGTTGTCTCTTGATTAAAGGATGTATTTCGTTTAATATCTTTGTGATTCCGGCTATGTTGTATGTCTTCTGTTTGGTTCCTATCATTATCTGAAGTTTCGTTTGTTTGTATTTTGTGTCCTTTTGTTTTGTTTCCATGTCCTGATTGTTGTACAGAGTACCACTTTGTAACAGTGCAGGCACATCCTGAGTATAGGCTACTGGGCTGGAGACTGTGTAGAGTTGTACGGTTGTTATGCCACAAATCGCAGAGATTGATTGATTCATGGGATTTCAGTAACGACTATGATTGATTTAAGAACCAAATTGTTCTGTGAAATGTGGATTAACTTGTCATGCAAGAATATGTGCTTGGTTTCCTTTTACTTAAAGGTTTCCTGCCAACCATGTCTAATGGATGGTTTGTTAAGATTTGGGAATTGTCTTACATCCTGGTAAAACGCAACACCTGATAGCATTTTCTCATATAATTGGTTAATTTCTTAGTATCCAACAAGGACAAAGGGTGGATCCTACCATGCATTCAGTACTTAAGAGTATAACAACGTAAAACATTGGGCCAAGGAAAGGATATTGGTGGCCAGAATGGCATGCATCATGATAAGCTGATTAGCTGATCGGCTAAATAGCTCCCTCATGCGCATCGGGAAAGCAGGCATCGTATATATCCCAGGAGTAGCACGGTTTGCACTTAGTGATTTCCCTTGCGGTCATCACCCCCTGACTGTATCGTACCTCACCCCTAATGAGCTTGTCACAGGTCTCAAATTCTGAAAGATTGGCTGATTGTAATCTCTTTATTAAATCTTGCAGGGGATTTATTTCCTTCGAAAGCTAGATTCACACATCTCATTGTTGCCATGGAAGTCATAAGTTGCAAGAACATGGATAATATGTGATTGAACCAAAAAGGAAATACCCCTGAAATACAAAAAATGACAAAAAAAACAAAACAAATAAAAGTTGCATTTAATAAAGTTCTCCGGTGCATCATACACAAAATAAAACTTTTTATAAGCTGATGTAAGATAACAAAAGTTTACAAAACTAAATAAGAAGGTATCAATAAAATGAAAGGTTTTATCAAGCAATGTGATACCTTTCTGGAAATGTACCCTTTTTTCTTCAATAAAAACCTACTAGTAGTACTCCCTACTTCCCAAGTGCATCCATCTGCGTTCACCATGGTGATGCCTGAAGCGATGGAGATTAGCCATGTCGCTGTAGAGATAGAGGTTTATCTCATGCTTTCTACCTGGTTTCCTTGTCTTCATCGCTTTCTGTTTCACATGGCAATAATGGATAAGAGACATAAGCAGTAAGCACTTGATCAAGATTTCATCAGTCTGTCTATCCCTAAAGGCCAGAGCCCTAGATGTTGATGGGAGGTTCATGAAAGGGTCATGGCCCTCATTCTTGATGGTTTTAGCAGAAATATGGAAAAAGTTGTTTGTCTCAAGATACAACTTCATTGCTTATGTTTATATTATAGGTGGATGTGCTCATACATGTATCATAACAAAAAAATTGTGCCAAATGTACAGAGTATGAAAACTTGGTGTTTTTAGATGCATATTATTGTGAAGTCTCTCATGGGAAATTTGACACCATTCAGGTATCTACTTTTCAGGTGTTTACCAAATAACAGGTGTTGCTATTCACATATGGAAAAGTCCTTATCTTACTTTTCCGTCATCCTAAGACCATGGACCTACTACAGGGTATTTTTTGATGGGGTCACTGGTTTGTTGTGTGCAGACTTGTACACCCATTGATGGTATTTCCACTGAGTCTGGTGACAGTGAATTATGACCTACTGTACATGGAAGCTGACCACCATCTCCTTTTAAAGTGAAGACTTTTGAAATAACCATTTTCTACGCCAAGTCTCCTGCTGTAAGCTCATTTCAACTAGAATGTATACAGAAGGGAAGGGTGAGGGATAGGAGTTACAGAGAAAAATAACAAAGTGTGAAAAGATATCAATAGGAATAAGCTGATTGAATATACACTTATTGATACACATGCCAAATTGAAACTAGAATACATAATATTAAATTTCTGATGAACACACACACTGTGCATGCACAAGGAGATATTTTACTTATGCTGTCTAGTATTGGCTTCAACATTGTTAAATTTCAGTGGGAAAAAAATGGGAAAAAAATGATGCATGACTCATTTCAAAACAATAGCAATCTCCATGTCCGTAACAAGTAAATAATGGGATTAAGGATGACGGGAAATACCATTTTGATATTTTGCTTCTTCCGTTGACGACAGCCTAGGTCTGATGATTCATCTGGTTTGAGGGTTGTTACGACAAGGTTACCTCTCTAATCAGCTTGCTCATTTTTCAATATGTGGGACTGTTGGTAATTAAAGGCATGCTTATTATGAAAACATTGAACAACTCGAGCAAACGTCAATATTCATTTTCCTCACAGAGATTCCAATCTGAGATAGAATTGGACAGGAATTGGTTATTCCTGCTGGAAATGACTTAATTTCTTTCCATGTGATGATTACAAATTTTCTACAAATTAACATGCTCCGAATGGGCTTGGAGGGAGAGTACGACCTCAAATTTGATGAGCAATCATGCCCAATAGTCCTAGCTAATTGCAGTTGGATGTAAATTAACATATTCTGGCAATATGGAGTAGATTGATATATTTGCATATAAAAAAAAATTTGTAAGACATATAAAACGCTTTATGAATTCATTTCAAGGAAAAACTATACAACTTTCTTGATTAAATATCATTTTCAACATCACAGATTTTAAAATACGTTCTCTAATTTTACGAAGTGATAATAGGTCCTTTAAAAGTATTAAAAACAAACAAAAAAACAAACAAAAGTATTAAAAAAAAACAAAAAAAACAAAATAAAAAAAAAAGACGTGAACATGCTGATGATTGACGATGATTCAACTGCATTAATGTTTGTTTCTTCTCAAAACACACACCATTCGCAAACATGAGGGACTACAGGATGTAGGAAAAATGTCTGATATTTTCCCTATCTATCCTTTCTAACCTTTTCCATTTGTTGGAGTGCTTCTTTTGCTATGGGCACAATACTTGTGAAGTGTTTTTGGAGGATGGTGAGGAGGGCAGAGCGCGCATAGTTCTGCCTCATTAGAATACAGTTACCTCCTTGGTTTCCTATACTTCTCAGGACCCCTCCGGCCTTTGGCACAGCACCCCTCCAGCTTTTGACACATTATGGAACTGCTGCGCTAAAGTGATTATAAACGGGAGTGTTGGTTCTCACATACTGTGAACACGAATGCCTTCCCTGTTTTTCTTTCATGCATGCCTTGTGATGATGTATCAGACATACTAGTATCTAATTTTGTGCTTGTATCAATACTTGAATCATCAGACTGCTAGCATTATTTTGGAGTGACGACTCATCAATCAATAAGTTATGGTTATTATATCCATTATTGTTTGATTGATTACTTTTTTAAACAGATTTAACACTGATTCTTTCCATCAATAGTCAATGCAAACATTCCCTTTATTATTTTGATTAGAAGCATTCTTTGGGAAATATTGAAGTTCCAAGAAATGGAATGTGAATGTACCGGTAATAAGGAAAATACATAGATGCTCACTTGCAATGTATTGTAGATACAGGTCACAAAATGGGAGAAAATGTTATGGTTATCTCAGGAGAATAGGAAGCCCATATGTCAAAGTACTGACACGCATCAATGGAGCAATAATGACATTCAAAGGACTGGCGCTGTGTGTATGAATAGTTTCCTTTACCAGCTCCATCTCTTGAGAGGCAGAAGGATCTTAATTCATAATTCATATCATTTTAATGTTAAAGGTAATAAATAGGTATGGTAATATTTCAACATGATTGGATTATGAAATTTATATTTGCATTACCATTGTGAAACGCATTGTTAGAATTTATAAGCAACATGAAAATCTCAGAATATGCAGTTAGGTATAGAAAATCAGTCAAATTTAGTCCAAAAACATTTTTTTTGAAGCTAAAATAATATCAGTATTGAGAGGGCGCTATACAACATAGAGAGTTTATTATTTACAATTTCAACACTTCAGACTTGATTTCAACCGCGACAACTATTATTAAATATATAAGGATCGCATATGCTTCCAATATGTTCATTTGAACCAAATTCATGACCCCCATATCAAAATTTAGTATTACCTTTGACAACCTTTTGACTCTGAAAAGACACACTTTTTATTTGGTTTGAAAGAAAGTGAATGATGTTCGCTGTCAGAAGGGATGACACTTTTAATGATGAATGACTTTAATTAAAGAAGATTGTAGTTGCTAGTAGGTTTCTGCTGCTGATTGTGGGTGTCAAAATAGGTTGGTGCGATGTAGGGGTGGGGGTGGGAGGGGGGCGGTAGTTGAGCATTTTTGTTTATTCCCTTTTAACTAAACACTGGTAATGATGCATTACTTCATGAAATTGTAGACTATTAAATATTATCCTCATAGCTAACATATACCTGTATTTATCATTTTCCTTTGAATTCCTTTGTCTTTTGGGTCTTTTTTTCCTTCCTATACCTTACATGTTTCGGCAAAGTCAAAGTACTTTTGTTAATTTGGGGTTTCACAATTTATCTTTTTCTCTTTCAACTGTTCATATTTACAATGATGGTACATTTGTATATTCACATATTCATTCACTGTATACATATAGATCAATTTGCACAATACATAACATTAACAAAATAAACATGAAATTTAAAGGAAAGGAGGGCCAACTAAAAAGCAAAACTTGTAGGGTATAACAGTAACATAATATGATGATTGCTGAATGTAAACTAATATAAACCAAAATAGAACATTCGATAACTGGAACTGATTAAAAAAAAACTGTTAGTATAGCTTTAACACAAAAGAAGAGACAGAATGAGTATAAGGAAGATTATAAAATTACAAAGAGGTGTAGAGAGGTGACAATGACATAACGGCAAGAAACATATCTCATGATGGAAAATAAACAGTGGAAGATAGAGAAAAAGTGAGCTTCATCTGAAGGTAGTGCTTTAGAAGCACAGAGAGAGAGAGCCCTGAAATCTCTACCCGGCTTGAAGACGTGTCTATTACGCATTATTGACAGTTCCAATGCTTTATTGATGATGCAAATTTTCACATTTATGCTATGTGTGGCTAGGGGGTTAGGTTCAGAGGCCTGTCCCAATAGGCAGACTACTATTACAATTTCGCAGTCATGAGTTGAACAACCTCCTTCTCCATTCGTTAAAGGCATGTCTTCATCTTTATGCCACATAAATAATCTTCCTGTGCCACATTGTATTTTTCACTGGATAGATAAACCAAAGGATTCAAGATTATTTGACCGTTTCCAGTGAAATATTAATTTATACCAATGTTAAAAGGGTTGTCATGTAGCTAATCAGGACTTGAAATTAGTGCCCATTGTTTTGTGTAAAAATGCATGTGTGGCTAACAAGCGACCATGTAGAAAGGCAAATAAAGCAAACGAAATGTTAAACAACTCAAATACAAGAAATACAGGATAAAAGAAAAATAACATAAATGATGCAGTTATTTCTGTGGAAACGTGCTCAAGACAGACAAAACGATGTCATTCATCATCAAAGTTGAGTGTCCCTCTGTATCATTTATGCGCCTGGGTGAAATGGGATGTTTATTTCATGCCATCGGTAGGGATTTCCCCTCATTAGTATTCAAGAGGTACTAAACAAGGCAGTAGTTGGCATGGAGAGATATACAAAAGGATTCAAGATTATTCGACTATTTCCAGTGCAAGCTTAGTTTATAACAATGTTAAAAGTTTTGTCGGAAATTGGTAATTGTGCAAATCCATTGTGTTGCTCAAAGCAATCCTTCCCTTTAATTTGTGCCTATTTTTGTGTATAAAAATGCATGTGTGGCTAACAAGCAACCACATAGAGAATCAAAGAAAGCAGACAAATTGTTAAACAGCTCAAATACAAGAAAGACAGTTAAAAGATAGGATGAGAGAAGAATTACATAAACATGCAATTATTTCCATGGAAACATGCTCAAGACAGACTGAACGATGTCATTCTTCATCAAGGCGATTGTCCGTCTGTATCATTTATGCACCTGGGTGAGATGGAATGTATATTTCATGCCATCAGTAGGGATTTCCCCTCATTAGTATTCAAGAGGTACCAAGCAAGGCAGTAGTTGGCCTGTCCAGTAAATTGGCATGGAGAAGTATAGAAAACAGCATCAACGACCATGGGCATGGAACATTCTCGTTGTACAAAGATGAGGGAAGTAATGTGTGGTGAATGCAGACATTTAATTCTCATCTTTAAAAATTAGTTTATAATGATTTCACATAATGTCAATATCTTCCAGTATACATTCTGTTGAGAGCCAGAAGAGCATTAACCTATACATTGTATATGAACGTTGATACATATTTAATTCCATATTTTCTTGCTCTCAACAGACCATACAACTTCAGTGACAATATGATAAGGCTGCATTATCACTTACCTTTACACCAAAATGATGTATGGAAAATTCCTATATTAATCCAGAATTGTAAAGACACATATCGTCACTTCAGCGCCAAAAGGGCTTCAATTAACACAATTTTACATAGTACTAGAGTACTACAGTAGAGGAGGTGTGCAGGTGAAATAGAGAATATAACAACAAAAATTGTAAGTCGTGCCTGTTGTGATAACACAATTGCATTCCAGTTCTGCTAACATATGTTGGTGACTGAAAGACTAGATTTGCTGCAAAAAGGCAAACCTGTGTTAAATGGGTCAACTTGGGATTATGGGAGGAAGATGTAAAAGATGTTACCTGTGAAAGAAATGGCTTTGCCAGAGTATGAAAATCTGTGTTATGTACAGAAATTTGTGTTATGTGCTGTCTTTATAAGATGTAGACATGGTAATAGTGGTATGCCCTTCTACATGTCACACTGATGGTACGCATGCCCTTGTAGCACTTATTTATAAAAGGGTTTACACTGCTGGTAAGAAAGGTTTTAAAACAATCACTAGTAGGTCTACTTTAGAATGAAATATGATTCATCCATTGTTTACACTTGGATCATGATATTAAATACTGGGAAATCCCTTCTGTTCGTCTTTGTAATCGACATGCCTTGGGGTCTCTCCCATGTGTTTGCTGCTATGCCCTGCATGCCAATGTCAGTGTCATTTGGCAGTTAATCTCTCACATTGATAGTACAGATGACCTATTGACAAGGTCATAATGAGTCTCTCTGTTGACACATCCCGAGGTATGTTTACAGCATGTAGGTTGGTTCACATTAGTCATTCAATCTATTAGTGACGGCCTGTTCAGACATACCTAACTCGTACAAAGTAACTCGGAAAGAAGCATTATATAAGGATTGAAGAATAGTACTGCGAAAGGCACGTTCATACTAGTAAACAACATCTTTAATTCAAAGAAATTAATTTTGAAAAGGCCAATCGACAAGACAGCTGGCCAATCACCAGTGTGCAGACATAATAAGCTCCTCCCATTTCAACGATTGTTCAATATACTGTTTAGACAAGAGTAGGACCCTGATTCTTTTTCAAGTTTTTTGTTCGCAATGACGTTCTAACAAGAGATTTTTATTAAGTTTCCTTATACGACGGTCAGACAAGCTATACGATTCTCATGTAGCTCTATGATGGATGTCATACATGTAAGTCTTAACATGGGGTTAGTCATGTAAGAATGTTTTTCCTGAGACAGACTGACTATATACTCAGCTGGCCCATCGTATTGTGGTTCCTCTGTTTGTTTGGGATGCCTGACCATGAAATCTACACGTGTATATCTGTGGTGGTATGTTGAATAGAAAGAGAG
>BEXV01000735.1:65541-81321 GCA_003118195.1 Hemicentrotus pulcherrimus
ATGTACTCTGTGCCAAGTCTAGCGCTCAAACATTATATGGATGAAAATGCGTAATTCATGAGCATGCATCTCAGCGTAGAAGAATACCATCTTTACCTCTGATGCCAGACACCCCCTCCCCGGCTCCCCCTGCCTTGCCTGCTGTGTGCCTGGATTTACAAGTTAATCATTCTCCTGCTCCCCTGTAGGTCTCAGCTGTTCCTCTCGCTTACGGACATGTGCATTTAAGCTGGCTGCATGGAGGATTATAACATGGAACTCTTGTCAGCATGTACAAGCTTTGTTCATACAAACTTCTACTGCTATTAAGATTCTTTGTAGACTGTGAGGTGTTCTGCCAAGTGATTTAAGGGCCACAAACAGTGTTACATGTACATAGACACACTGAACAACACCTCATTCTCCTTTTTTGTTTTGTTTTGTTTTTACACTATCAAAAAAGCTAGATACTAAATTTTTGGAAACTTGCCTCTTGAGTTGCATATCAATTTGGCAGCCTACCATACGGCCATGGGAGAGTTAACTATTTACTTACAATGGATCCAAGCCCAGATTGCCATATTCATAATGATGTACATGGTACAAAAGCCCTATACTTGTGGGAGTCCACTGTTAGTTCCATTAGTCGACCAGAGCAGATAAAGAGTTAATGATTGTTATTGTTGTGGAGTCCAACCTCCGCTATCTCCATTAGATGTTAACATGGTGGGAACAGTGTAATAGATATGCTTTCATGAAGTCCTGTGCAGGCAAGATAAGGATAAGGACGCACAGATGTTGTTTGCAGGCACAAGCCTGTGTCAGTCACAGAGGGTTATACAGTGTCTGCACTTGGAGACTACAATATGCTCTGTACTTTAACTTCTCTTAACACAGCCAGATACTGACCTATCTAGGCTCTGCTCAATGCTTTAGGAATTGTGGTAAAATGTCAAATTAGAATCTGTACTTGCAGAATAACACAGACCAGCCCAATGGAAATCATTATGATACATTGTAAACAGTGAAAGAGGAAGGGGGTGGGGGTGGGGGTAGAGGGCTGGAGACAAGTGAGAAAAGGGATTATGCAGGTATGTCTTAGACTTATTATGGTATTATCAATCTTTTTATTTTGTTGAGCTTGATTGTTATATTGCTCTGATATAAAATATGGCTAGCCTTGCAGATAAATAAACTTGCAAAAAAAACAAAAAAGGTAATAGGATACATCCTAAAATTGTTATATGATCTATATGAAAAGGCTAAATCAATCATTCATGAATATATGTTTGAAACCAAATATAAAAAAAAACAATGAAATTGCAAAAACAAATAACTTTATGGGAAAGGATAAATCAATTACTCTTGATTGTATTGCAACAAACTAAGAGGTCATTGAAATTACAAATAGAGATATATGATATGGGTTCAAAGGATAAATCAATAAATATTCATTGCTTTGCAATAAATTTGTTTTTTTTAAGGATAAATATGAGGAATATTGAGAAGAGAGTTCTAACCATGTGATTGGTCTAGATGGTATTGTGTTAGATTGAGAGGTCAGCTATCTACATGAGATATGAACCTTCTAGAAGCAGAGCAGGGGTTTTTCTCCTTGGTTTGTGTGGGTGCACACTCACTGTGAGGCCTTGTGGAAATGATTATCAAACAGATTCAGGCAGGAGAGATGGGGGCCTTTTCTTGTCAATACCAATATATTCCTGATTCCCCAGGGCTCTTGCATAGTTTAAAAAGTTAACTTTGTTTTGTTTTTATGAAGGCATTTTTTTTCAAAGATCTAGGCTGTACATCTTCATCTATTCACTTCTTTAGTGTTATACCAGTAGATGATAAACTAAGAAACTAATGCAGAAGAAAACATATATGGTTAGTATAAATAGTATAGTGGTGGAGTCATGGCTCCGCTATCTGCATGAGATGTCAACCTTCTAGAAGCAGAGCAGGGGTTTTTCTCCATAGTTTGTGTGAGCGCATACTCACTGTGAGGCCTTGTGGAAATGATTATGGAACAGATTCAGGCAGGAGAGATGGGGGCCTTTTCTTGTCAATACTAGAGTGTCCCAGATGGGGCTCTTCCATGGTGTAAATAGTTAAAATTAGATAAGATGTAGGTTGTACAAATTCAGATATTCCCCTCTTTTATGTTATACCACTAGATCAATAAACTAAGAAACTCATACAAAATAAAACATAGACGGATGAAATTCTTGTAAATTTTAAAGGTGAGAGTGTTTTATTAGTGAATATGAACAGGCAGGAAATGTTTTGCGTCCCATCAGTATGGTCTAAATAGTATAGTGGTGGAGTCATAGCTCAGCTATCTGCATTAGATGTCAACCTTGTAGAAACAGAGCAGGGGGTTTACTCTAGGGTTTGTGTGGGTGAATACTCACTGTGAGGCCTTCTGGAAAAGATTATGAGACAGATTCAGCAGGCAGTGAAGGATCAGGTCATTTCTTGGTAATACAATTGTATGCAAGGGGAGGAGTTCATGCAATGGACAAAGAACATATAGATTAGTTGTGTTTGAGACTCCATAATGGCAGGTATTCCTAAGATGTGTGTTTTATAAATTCCTTTTTTTATATTTTACTTTTTTTTTATATTTTACTAATATATTAAGAAACAAAAAACTAATGAAACAACAAAAAGACAGATTGAATTCCTGTAAATTGCAAACAAAAGAAGCATTTCTTTTTAAAAGTTAAGGTATTTTACAGATATGGCTTCTACTGATTAAAGGTATTTACAATGGCACCATCTTTCCCTGAAGGCAAACCTAGAACCATTTCTGGTTCCTGTATCCGAGCATCTTCACATGCACATCAGCAGTTGGTGATGCATTGTGGGAGTACCGGTATTTGTAAATATGTAATAGTGTCAGTAGAATACCCTACCAAGTGGATATGAATAGACAGAAGATACCTTCTGTCCTATCAGTATGGTCTGGAGAGTATTGTGTAAGGTTGAGAGGTGAGCTATCTTTATGAGATGTTAACATTCTAGAAACGGGGCAGGGTTTTTCTTCGTAGTCTGTGTGAGCGAATACTCACTTTGAGGCCTCTTGGAAATTATTATGGAACAAATTGCAGACACTAAATGATGGGGAGTCTTTTTCTCTCTAGTTGATTCAGTTGTTTGCCCAAAGGCTTGGGGCATGAAGAATACATTTATGAATAGTTATTGAAGAGCAGGCATTAATTACTCACATCTATGTAGTTGTCTTTTGTAACATTTTAAGATTGTTCCTTCTTTTTGGGTTTGGTCTATTGATATCTATTTATATTACAAGCGGTGCAAATAACTTCTTCAAAATTATTCATGTCCACTCTTCATTATTCAGTCAGTTAACAAAAGAAATATTTGGATATCACGTCGCTCAGGGCGATCCCATGCATGGCGTATCATGGGGGGACATGCCTCTGCGTACAGGGGAGTCACTGGACTACTAATATTCATTTTTTCCCGTCGCTCTGATCTATAAAAATCAATGATCCTGAGATGATTTGTGGGTATTAATGGAGTGCAGTGGACTTAACCTATATCAAGCACACAACAAATTGACCGTAATTGTCTCCATATTCCACTGACTCACCGGTATTAACCTTTAAGCTAAATGAATTCCAGTAGATTGACCAAGCCCTGCACTTGATTAGACATACTTTTATTCATCCTTGGTACCAGTATACATTTATTCAATTTACTTGCACCTATAACAAATTTAGCTGATTTTAAAAGTAGACCACACAGATCCAGTGGCATCAATAATTTTTCTACAAACATCTTGTGCAAACAAATATCAATTTGATGAATTAAATGATATTTAAGTTTGGTTTTCTAGTGTCGTATACATGTGTACTATAAAAAGAACAAGGGGAAAAATGTATTAGGTTTTGTGATTCTTTAGCTGTGTTATGAAAACAATATGCAAGATATAACAAAAGCAAACATACAATCTAAGAAACAAGCTATATGCTGCAACAGAGACCTTGCATTTCTGCAGCAGGCAATAATATATCAGCCGAGGGTGAGAAAGGATTTGAATCTTTAACTTTGCCTAAGATTTCTCTGGCTCTTCTCATAAATTGTGTTAGTTTCCCCTCTCGGTAATAAGAAAATAAAGTGCCAGACAGTAATTATAGTTGTTATATAAAAATGACCTTCAGTCTTACTTTGCAACAATACTTTGTAGTATCCCTGTTCAGGTATTCAGGTTTCACTCGCAATCAGGATGTGCTTGAATATTTTATGCACGTCTGACGATGTAAACAAAACCATTACCGCTCTCAGAATGCACATCACTGTCTTCAATCATGTCCTGCATGGGCACATGAATTGTGTAGAATTAGATTAGCTTTCAAGCTCTCATAGTCTACAAAAAATTGTTTTCCTCCACTCTGTGAATTTTGGTACCGGTACGGTATACAAGACTTTTACCATAGAGTTTTCCCCCCATTTGTAGAATATGATTTGTCAGGTATTGCAGTTATTGGTTTAACCACATTTCAGATAAGATTTTAGATTGGTGGAATTCTAATTTTTGTTCAAAGTAAAACTTTGAAGGGAAATCTGTATGCCACACTCACATCATATGATAACTTAACTCCTAAATAGGGAGTAATATGGAGCCTTTTCTTGATTCTTGGCTTTCCATTTTATTGTACAGTATCTAAGATGCAATTTTGTGGGGAATCCATTTATCTCTGTTGGTTTTTGAGTGATTTCCTCAGGCTTTTCAATCTTTTATTTTTTCTATTCCAAATATATAAGATTCAAAGAGGATCCATTCATCTACCCATCTGGTCTGTTAATTTCTCACAGAGTGCTTCGCTCACCCTACACATGAAAAATGTCTGGAAACAAGTTCTCATGCCTATAATGCGTATGAGATTGGTATGAGAATTTGGAGGAAAAAGAACTAAAATGGCTGTTCCTAGATTGCTATATACAGCTTTTTGTTATAATCATGACAGGTTTTATGATACCTACATGGATGCAATTTCTATCTGTGCATGGTCTTAGTTGCTAAGACGACAAAAGAAATGATAATTTTCATTTTGTATGGTTCTAACATCTGCAGTTCATTTGTCTAATGTCAGGATGTTTTGAAAATCAAACAAAAATTATATTAGTTTGTGGATCCCCATGTACATGTATGGTAATGGAATATGCCAATAGTACATTAGTAATATAGTTGCTTAAGATTATTTAAAGAATGATCATGAGAGAAAATTATGGCATGAGAAATTGAAACCTTAGTGAAACCTGGAGTTTTAAAATGGAAGGTTTGAATTTCCCAGTGTCTGCGATCTGCATAAATAATTATGATGACGAATTGACCTTTAAAAGTACACTAACTGTAGTTGATGAGACAATGGTAACCATAGGAGCTTCTGACTGAATAACGTCAATAAATGAAGCAAGGTTAATCCTAGCATCTTGACATGATGCTTGTGGTTTAGCAATCAATTATTTTAGGGGATGAATTTTATTCTAATCCTCCACCGTGTGTCCAACCTTACGAGCGAGCACTCAAGAAAATTGTGAAGATTAATATTCCTGGTGCATTAAAATGATTGAAGAAATTGCCTCCAAATTGCTGGTAGCGTTGGCCATTAAAGTGTATGGGCTGCTGTATGCATTAGATAGCTTGTGCAGATGCAGGATGGTTAAGTTGATGGGGCTGTGGGGATTAGCATCATTAGCGGAGGGAACATCCCCCCTTTACAGTTCATAATCGGCAATTATGGTGGGCCATATTGGAAAGGGGGAGACCGGGTGAGTTGACAAGGGGTGCAGGGAGGTGCAAGGGTGCCGTGGATACAGCACACGAGATGTAAGAAAAATGAATACATGTTCAAAGGCGCCAGATTACTGCTAAAAGGCTGATACAGCAGTGCAGAGTCAGTGGTAGTATGTTCTTACTGCAGGCATCCCAATTATGCACTTGTGAGAGGAAAGGGAAAATGTGTGGTTTTCATTGCATTATTAGCCATCAGAAGTGCAGCCCAGCTGCGATATGAATAGGAAACGTTAAGAATAGAGGATATTAAAGGGGAAATAATGAATATTAATAGAAGAAGTGTACAAGAAGACATAGTGTGGCTTTAATTTAGTCCTTGTTTTGCTGCCAGCAGTGAAACATTCATTAGCTATAGATTGAGAGGAGAATATAGAGAATGATACCATGCTGGTTGCATGACGTTTGAAGCTTATGCATGGAGTGTGTTCATCATTGAGTAGATTTAATCCTGGGCGCTATCTGCAATGAGCTATTTATTTCTTGCCAGGGGCATGAGATGATGAGCTGCTTTCTTGATTTTGCAGCTGTCAAGAAGAAGAAAAACAAACACCCATAATCATCCTCTATATCAAGCCTTCAAGTTCAACCAATCACACAGTCAGAGAAAATAGAGTCCAGCGGTCATGTACAGCCAGTGAGATTAGACAATGATGAGTTGTTAGAAGATTTTTTTTATAAAGGGTGTTATGAGTGTTGTTGTTGTTGTTGTTGTTGTTGTTTGTTTGTTTTTTTTGGGGGGGGGTTAGAGCGAGAATAGGATGTATGCAAAACGAAATGAATTAAATTTAAATGTTGATGTTATATTATTGGCTTTCAGCATATGATTTGTTCATCTGAAAAAAACAAAGTTGTCATTTGTATATTCTCAACACACACTAAAGACTGGATATCTTTAAAGAAAAATACTTACTGCTCCCACATTGATTACTCTGTCAGTATTATTTTCTTCAATGAAAGCAATATTATAATATAACTCTGTTTTCTGTAGACCAGTGCACCATCACTCATGCAAGAAACTAGGAAGTGCTGGTACTTTAGAGATGTAATCCTCTGAATATACAGTACCTCTCCTTGTCTATAGATTTGTTACCTAGTGCATTTGTCCAATGTGAAGTTATTTTTTCTTTCTTGGCTTTGTTTTTCCATACTATGTTCCTCTCTTTGTGTGATGAAACCACCTTTGTATTTGTAAGCAAGAGGAAGTACCATCATGAATTCACGGTGATAAGGTGATAAGAAATGGTATTAATTATATGGTTGAAGGCATTTGTGATAGAACAACAACAATACAGGGTTGTTATAAGTCTTGTTGTATGATGTTGGATGATCGATGATTGTTTTACCTGACCTGTTTTGTTGACATTTTTGTTATAATTCTTTCTTTAGTTTTTTCTTTTAGTTGAAACATGTTATGACTAGTTTATGACATGTTTGTTACAGTTTATAAAATTCAGAAACATTAATCAAATACTATTTCAGTGCAAAATGATGAAATGTCTGTATGGAAATAGAGTAGTAATATTTCTCAAGGATAATGCATCAATAAAAATGAACAAACATATGAAACTTAACTGGAAGAGATCGGAGAGTATAGTTTGAGGAGGCAGTTTAAGCATGTTTCTTTAAGGACCTGTTTAATCAAACACCTGTGTGACAGTTTCGCCTCGTCATCCCCTGCAGGCATGCAAACATTATGGAAGCATCACATCATCATTATCATCACCACTTTCCTAATACACTGCCACCATGTGTGTGAGACATCAGACTTACAAGTCTATCGTCCGGTACGATGATGCATGATTTCAAGGTGCCGTTAGGAAACATTGCAATTTCTGCAGAGAAATTTTCTGTGTAGTCAATGCATATACTTCTTTCTTTCATTATGATGGCAGTGATCAGATATGTACAGTACATTATGATTAAAAATGGTCTGTACAGCATAGTATAACGAATTATGACAGCAATATTATTCTTCTGATTTCTGATACACTAACAATACCTCATGACCTATAGATAAGATGATTGTAGTGTCAGCTTTTTTGTCTTTCCCCCTTTCTGTTTGCAGTTTGTAAATAAGGGAGGGGGCTTGGATTATTGCAGACAATTTTGAATTATTACATTTTATTTCAAACATGTAGTAATTTTCTCTTTGTCTCTTAATTAAATCCCAGTTTATCTTCAGAGGAATGAGTTTAGCTCTAGCTGTCATAAAGCCATGATTGCTATCATATTTTGTATGTTCCTAAAGATCGATTTAGCTTTTCTTCTGGAGTACCACTGATATCTTAGTATGGTGTTGGCCATATAGAAAATTGAATTGTAAAATCTAAGCACCCTCTGCGTCTTGCCCCCTGTCCACACACAACATTTTCTGTGATTAGGCGTGATAGTGATACCGTTTCGCGATAGTTTTACGATGAAATATGTGTGTGTGGACACTCACTAACGATACATCGTATAACGAAACTAGTCTAACGAAACGCAGATTTGGGCATAGTTTCGAACTGAAACTCAATAAAGAATCACGCCTAATCACGGAAATTTTGTGTGTGGACGTAACTAGTGTAACTAACTGGGAGGGGCTTAACGTGACCTCGAGCGAAAGGAGACCTGACCTCTTATCTCCGCTTCCATTTCATGACCACAGTAGCAAATGCGCACCTATACGACATTTCGCTGTAGAGTTTCAGGATTACTTTCTTCTGTGAGTGGACATCCTGGAATTTAAATGATGATTATTTAAGTGACGTTTCTTGTGTGTGGACACTCTGAAATTGATACGATGATTCTTTATACGACGTTTCGTTATAGAGTTTCGCGATAAATTGTTTTGTGTGTGGACATGCTGTTGGTTGCACAGACTTATCCTAAGCACTAATGGATGCTTGCACAAGGAAGATATTTTGCGTTGATGTGACTTTCCCTCATGGCTTTTAAGAATATTTGAACAGTCAAAGCTCCAAGGGCGATTTGTCAAAACAAATTTAAAACCAAGAACGGAAAGATGAAGTGTTGATTCTATATTACTGAATGTCTCGTTGACTTCTCGTTAGCTTCAATGTTGCATGTAATGAAAGAATCTTGGAGAGGGTAGGGATGTGAATAACAACAATATTTTATTACATAAAATATAGAAACCCCTGTGATTACATTGCTCAATTTTAATTTTGGAAAGGATTATTTCACAAACATGAACATTGTATCCATTTAATTTCATCATCTTTTTTGGAACCATAAGGAAGTTACCATTATGAAGTTACCATTATGAAAAGTTATGGTTTACACTCTTATGTCAGTATTCAATTATCTCTGTAATTTTTCCTTTTGTCATAGAACTTGAATACTTATAAAACTACAGACTTGAATTTCCTTTCAGATTCGAGACAATTTATGATTTATGATCCTATAATTCACTCAAGTATATTCAGCATATTCAATCAGTGTCAGCTTTCTATAGCATACCGGTAGTCTGTATAAAATAAATTATATATTGTCTCTTTAGAACAAGAAGTTTGTTAACTCTTATCATTTTACACAAAGAGACAATTTGTTTTATGTTATGGTGTAGAAATCATTGCTCAAAGTAATTCCTGAGGTCTCTCCCTTTTTAGAATTTGTTTATTAAGTCACAAAAACAATATAAAAAATTAACATAAAAAATAAGTTATCAAGAGTATACAGCAGCAAGTACAAAACAATAGCTATTCACTCATTTCCTGAACCTTCCAACCTGTAACACGACTGCATAGTACTCAATGATTTGGTTAGACTTCAGAGCAATCATGTTCTAGATGCATGTATATTGCATTTCTGCACTGTGGGAAAGAACCGTAATGACGACTGCGCTGGGTTACATAGAACATGCTCCTTTTGACATTTGGATTGAAGTGGAGGAGATACCCCAGGTGTTAGAAGAGATGGAGAGGGGAAGGGGGTGCATGTTTTGTATACTTTCAAGACACCATCCCCACATTCCCAAAGTACATGTAATTAAACTCTTCCTAGATTGATTCTCAAAAGCATCAATCTTTTTGAACAAAAACTCAAATAATCGGGATCCTATTCTAGTCTGAAAATCATAATAGGGCGTGGCTTATTGCGATTGCCCTAAGATGATTGGTGCATTATCATGTCATGTGACCTTGTCAAAACTAGTTTCTTTATACACTCAAAGCTGTCATAGCAACCACCGCTTCATAACAACCACTTAACCCCCCCGTGAGATTTCATGTAGTTAAAGACCACCTGCCACCTGCCACCTGCCACCTGCCTAACGTGACCAGGGCCACTTTTTTAAAATTTTGCTTGCCACCGAAAAATACCCATACAACGACCACCAGGGCCAGGCCTGTAGCGACCAGCAGCAGCTGTATACAGCTCACACAGCGGCAGCCTTTAAAGGTAGATCTAATGGTCATTTTTAAAAACATAACACTATTCAACCCCAAGCTTAAAACTCCAATCAAAACAGGAAACAAAAATGCTGAACAAGTTTAAAGAAATCAAAATATGTTTAATCATTTGTATTTTAATTTTGACTCAAAACAGTACCACTCATTGTTTATTGAATTTTTAAACACCGAAAAAGATTTATTAATTAGCTTAAAATGGCCGCCAACGCCAACCTGTTTACAATCACCATTTTTTGTATTTCCCTTGGGCAGTTGCTATAGACAGGTTTGACTGTACATTTTTGTATACAAAATTTGTTGCTCTAGTCTTCATGCTCCTTTTGCTATACAGTGATTCTTTATACATTTTCTGTATACCGGTTCTTCCCCTATAGTCTGAACAAGCTATTAGATAAGATAAAGTTCAGCCCAGCGGAGGTGAAATTAGTGGTTAGAAACAAGAACTCTTCTAAATCTAAGGCCATGTCTACTAAACAAAAAAAAAAAAAAAAAGATTTTTCGTGACTAAGATTGTGGGGTTGATGAGAGTACAGTGTCATGTGTGTGTATGTTAAGAGGATTTCATTACTTACAGCATGATCAACATGAATAACCAGACTACTTGATTGGTGATTGAGGCTCTCTTAGTCACAGACTAGACTGGGTGCATTCAGAATGTTCTTGTTCTTTCCTTGATCACGTTTGACAGGGGCGATTAAGTCCGTTGTTAGGTGTCGACAAGTAGCATCATTTGTGGTTTCAATTTTGCATCAGCGTCAAAAGAGTGTTGGTAATTCCAAGATAAACTGATGTAATTTAACGAGGATTCCAAATATTTGTAAATGGATAAAACCTGGATCATGTTAGACAAATGTTTGTCTTGAAATTGGCAGTTTAATTATCTGAATTGGAACGGGGAGCTATATAAGTAGTCTCGTGATAACACCAAAAGAATAGCGCATAAAAAAAAAAACAAGAAACTGCTTCTAGAAATTACTTCTAGCATAAATGCAAATACGTGTGGAGGAAATTCATGATTCAATATTAAGTTTGAATGAAATCTGTTAAATATATTGTAATTTACGGTGATTTCCTGCTTTTCCTGTCCCACACTATTATTGTTTTTAGATACCCCCTAATGAAGTAATCCAACTATTGGTACTCACACTTTTACCTCTTTCCATGGAATTATCATGTGATGTATATGTAGCCAGTTTTTATAACCAAATCTTTTATTTTTTCATTTTTTTCATTTGGAAAGGTTTAAAGTTTAAAATTAACTCATTATTATTTAATGAGAAGTCAATGAAATCTTTGTAATTGCAAATACATAATGTTAATGCTTATTTTTTTTTCTTGTAACTTTCAGTGATGCGACAATCAGAAGAACAGAAAAAAGGAGAGGAAAAGAAGAAGGAGGGAAAGAAAGGTTCAAGGCATACAGATGACCCTGAGGGTTGGTCAGTTCCTAAAGGAAAAGAGCGTTTCAAGCATCACACTTATGAAGAGCCACCCGATGTCTCGCCTCCCATCAGAAGATCTGAAACACCCGACAGTTACGTCGGTGAATCAAGCGATGAACTCAATGGACATTCTCCAGCAAGCATGTCACCTTCACCACATCGGCAGGTCAACTATTCCAAAGATCACCATTCGTCATCGCCGATGTCGTCAGAGAGCGCGGACGACACCTACCCACCGATGCATTCCTCCTCATCACAGAACCACCGCCAGCAGACACCACAGCATGACAGGAGACCCACGGCTGAGTATGACAACCCTTGGGAGTGGAGCAACATGAAGATGGCTAAACTTGGTCCTAGTCCAGAAGGATTGGAAGGACCCAGAGGGAGGAGCAGGTCTGAACTTCCAGCAAACAGGGTGATGAGGACAAGTCCCGAGTCGGATACCAGACCAGGGGATGAGTATGACGCCCCCTGGGAATGGATGCCTATGAATAGAAAACTTTCACAAGCCATCACAGGTGGGTGCAGAGCAGAGATCGGGACTGATATCCTTCATTTTAATGTTAGAATTATAACGAATGGGAAGTTATCAAAACTATCAGAACTAAATTGAAAGTATAAGCATTACTCCACCTGAAAGCTCTATAATAAATCCTGATTCAGTTGTATAGGAGGAAACTTTGGTAATGGGCTACCATGGAAAATAATAATAGTAATACACTCCAGCTAGAAAGCAGTGGAACAATATATGTTGACAGGATAAGGAAAGATATTGAATATACAGAATCATTAATAATCATGATGAAGCATTTTAAGAGCATGTATTTGAAAAGCTTTTAAAAAAACTAAAGAAAAAAATGATGTCACTCATTAAACCATTAATGCTATAGAAGACTATTACTTTTAAATCATATCATCATCTTTGCAGACAAAGAGAAGCACCATGCAGGGCGTATCTCACCCCTCCCGGAGACTCCTACTAGGGGAGCTAAGAAGGGTAACATGAAGCTAGATATCAAGTCAAGACCGGTAGAAATGCCAGGAGAGCCTGTAGATCCCAGTATACCCCTCACACATCAAACGTAAGTATCCTCTCCGCTATCTTCTACTAAGGCCCTGTTCACGCATGAGGCAGTAAACTGCTTTGAAAAATATAATATAATGTCTGTCAAGTTTGACACTCCTGGCGCTCAACAGCTATTACCCCAGCTTTAGCATGGTTGCTTCTATGGCTCTGTAGCATTTCAAGAAATCAATTCTTACCAGGTACCCATTTATCTCACCAGGGTCGAGTGTGGCAAATATAGATAAATGTCTTGCCAAAGGACATTAGTGCCATGGCAGGACTGGAACAGCAATTCTGGAGTTTTCAGTACCTCAGTGATTTGTTGTAAAAAAAGGAGACAAGGTGCTGGAGATTATACAGACAAATCTAGGCCTACTCAAAATAAATACAAACACCCACACAAAGAAAAAGTTGAAAGCAAGATTGAGAGAAAAAAGAGGGATGAATAGAGAGAGAGAGAGGGAGAGAGACAGACAGACAGATAGACAGACTGGCAGAGACACAGAGAAATAGAAATCGAAAAATGATGACAAACACCTGACAAATGCATTTAAAATACATGTGTATGCTTTCCGCTTGACATGACATCATCATGCCCTGTAGGTGCCCTTCAACCAGAGCAATGTCGTCACCAGTGAAACTGTTAGTAGCTCAAAACTCAACTCTTGAGATTGAACTAAGGTGGTTGTTGAACTATGTTCATGTTTATTCTTTTGAAACAACAGACAATTGCCAGGGCAACCATCTTGACAGAAAAGTTTGAGAGTTTCTTGTGATGTCATAGCTTACAAAGCCATGTTTAGTTTGTGATGTCATAGTGGAGGATGACTAAAATGGGTAGAAATATTCCATGGCATGGACTGTTTTCCATCATTTTACCAACAAGATGACAACCTTCCTTCAATTTTGAGGGTTAGAGTAACATCCTGTACATTCTGTAACAATCTGTAATGATGTGTTCAGCAAAATGCGATTTTAATGCAGGTTTATAAGACAAGAAAAAGCCTCATTCTTATGCCTGTTAGGCCCAAAATGAAACTGATAGCAGGACTAATTATCTGTTCAAGAAACTTTTCCTTTCTTAATGGAGCATTGTTTTTTGATAAGAAAGGCGTTATTGACCAAACTGAAACTATTAATATCTACTTAATATCTACTGAAAGGTTTTTAATAAAAAAATTAAAGTCTGAAGTGAAAGTTCTCCTACATCATGGTTGGCTTTATTTAAGAAGTGATGTGTTAATGGTCAGATGACACCAATCCTGTCACACCCATATCATTTTTAGGATTTAAAAATATAAATATATATATATATATATATATATATATATTTTTTCAAGAGACTTTGGTCAAGTCATCATTAAGAGCAAGAAGGTTGTGTAATACAAAAATATATCATTCTGGCTCTCTCAGTCTTGATTTATGTGTTATGAAATTGTCTTGTCAAAAAATTGCATCAAAAAGAAGCTTTTTAACCATCCTTCCATGATTCTGTAGATGCAGTTACCTCACTGAAATGTCATGTTGAAGTTACAGAAGAATTACCCATGAGGAGAAAATTATTTTATATGCTTACAGAGAAATATAAAATTCAATGGTTTCTGCATATTGTTACTGACATCATCTCTAATTAAAAATGTCTTCCTTATTAGTGCATGTACCACATTGATTTAAAAATGAAAATAATTAAATCAGGACTTTCATAACATGGACATGAGTTCCACTCTTCCAAAGGCATTTATGAAACTTGGCCATGAGGATATTTCACAACAAGGAAGTGTCTTCACATAAAAGGAAACGATTCCAGGGATCAGATTCTAAGTTAAGACTAAAGAAATTAGGTATCTCTGTAGTTATCAGCCCTGTGAAATCACTTGTTAATCACTTGTTAATGAGTTCTTGGAAGCTTTGAAATGTCCTTTTTGTTGTTGAAATCAGTAATTCAAAATTGAAGTGCTTTATTCGTTATCGATGTCCCCCTCCCTTTCCTGTTATTGTTGAGTGTGCTGTTTTGGCTTTCAAAAACTTCAAGTTTTATTGCTAATCCTTGACACTGCGTATATGTAGGAATCTGATTTATTATTATTTTAAAACCAACAAGCAAACTCCCTCCACCGAAAGCTGTTTTAAAGACCTTGTAAAACAAGGAGTGACTAAAAACCCTCTTGAGCTTAGTCAAAATGCAGAGACACGATGACGTTGGAGAAGGTCCTAGGTACCTCTCGCTGTGACATCATTGTTAGTCCAACCACCGGATGCTGAGGTCCTTGGCATCAGCTCCACCTTGTGACGTTAAAGAAGGTCCTAGACCTAGGTAACTATCACTGTGACATCATTGTTGATCCTACCACCGGATGCTGAGGTCCTTGGCATCAGCTCCACCTTGTGACGTTAAAGAAGGTTCTAGACCTAGGTAACTCTCGCTGTGACATCATTGTTGGTCCACCCACCGGATGCTGAGGTCCTTGGCATCAGCTCCACCTTGTGACATTAAAGAAGGTCCTAGACCTAGGTACTCTCACTGTGACATCATTGTTGGTCCAACCACCGGATGCCGAGGTCCTTGGCATCAGCACCAGGAAGTTATGAGAATAGTCGATAGTTTCACTCTCATTCTTAGCTTGGTGTTAGATGTTTGTACCACCATGTACAATGATTCAATTTCTTTATCTCCAGTCTTTCTATTCCTCTTTAGAACTCTCCCATTTTCTTGATTTTCCACTTACTTCTTGTGGTCTATGTGTATACCTTTTCATTCTTTTGTTTCCCTTTTCTTTCAGTTATGATTTACCTTATTCTGTAAAAGGGTAATTTTCTAGGTGATATATTTTCCCCCTTCTCATTTTACTTTACAGTTTACATTCTTTTTTTTTCTCCTTACATTACATTCTAAGTAAATCTTTGTGCTTTTGTCTTCTCTTTTTGTTTACCACTTGTTTTAGATATCAGATTTTTCTATAATATCCCGGTAGTTCTCTCCTTGTAACTTGTTATCATTCAAATTCCTTTTGCACTTTCTCTGTTTTTTCCCTTCCACATTTTTTTTTTTTTTTT
>BEXV01000735.1:84018-101077 GCA_003118195.1 Hemicentrotus pulcherrimus
CCCCCCCCCCCCCCATAGCTAAAGCCGCTGGAAAGTAGAGGCCACATATGTGGTTTATAGATCAGTGGAGAGTGAATAATTCATTTCAAAGTGTCACATTTTAAGATGCATGGATGAAAGAAATGTGTATAAAATCCTGAAACAGTGCATACTGTACATGTAGATTAGTAAGACTAATAGAAGAAACCCATTTGAGAGATGATGTCCATTTTTTCCTTCAAAACAACATGATCAAAGTCGAGTACATTTTAATATCTTACTGTGGTCCCCCACACATACACATTTACCTGACCTTCTGAAAGATTCACTCACATGTAGCTTTGTGGTTTTACAAGAATGAAGTGTCGTTGTGTTCTTATGGAGGCTCATGTGATAACTCTTACAGTTTGAGACATGAATATCAGGAATAGGGAAGTAATTTGTTTTCATCAAGTATCCTTGTAGAAATAATCCTTATGATTATGATTTAGCACTTGAATTCCTTTGTTTTGATAGTAAACCCTTATCGTATCACTTGCTGAATATAGAACTAATTGACCCTTTGGAACAATAGAATTAAACATGGAGTACGGAGATTGAATTACACCACCAAGTTTGCCATCATTGCAGTTGGTTTTTCTTCCTCAAAGCTCATCAGTCATCAATATTGAAATGAATAACCTCTTGCCTTGAATCTTGCCTTGAACCAAGTTATGAATATTATTGTGGTTTACTTAAATAATTGTGCTTGTTTGTAATGTAGGTTATTTTACAAATATACACGACTGATATTGTTAATGCATCGCCACTCCTAACATACGTTTTGTTCCCCAGATAATACTAACTTATTTTTATTCACATAAAGACTTAAAACATTTTCATTACAACTTTCAATTTAAAATTGAATAAATTATCATCTTGGTTCAAATTTGATAAACTCTCCCTCAATATTAATAAGACTAATTACACTGATTTCAAAAACATACACTCTAATCATGTACATGTAATTCATAATAATGTTTTTATAGATGACACGCCCATGATCGAAAAAGAAGTTAAAAAAAACTCATACAAGTAGGTGTAATAATTGAATCAAATTTAACTCAGAATAGTCATGTTATTGATATTTGCAAATGTTAGTCTCAAGAGGCATGGGTGTTCTATATAAATTAGAATAGTCTCTTTCATGACAGTCACATTCAACCTTCCACAGAGTTCTGACAAAATAAATGAAATTCAAAAACTTATCACTCTGAAATTTATATCTCATTTTAATTTCATGATCACACCAGATTATTCTTGTTTATCATAGTTATTTTCTTTCATGATGACAGTAATTTATACAGAAATTAGGGGGTGACACCCAGGTCTCCACAATTTAGTGGACTATAAAGTTAAGCCAGGTTTAACTCAGACTGCTTAAAAAAGATATATTCGACAGTTTCATATTGAAAGATATGAATACGCAATTTAAACCTCTGTATTAACATGACTGTGTTTCTTTTCCCCCTTGTTCTTACAGGAGTGCAAAGGGTTTCATGCATATGAAGATCGTCTTCAACCATCAAGCAGACGGCTACATCCTAGGAGAGTTCAGCAAACCATTCCCTAGTATCTCAGAAATGATCTGCTACTACACCAGGCAGAAGCTCAACATCAGGGGAGCCGAGCACATGGCATTACTACACCCGGTCATAGATCAGCTACTATAGGACCTGGTCCTGGATGTAAAACCCTGTACAAGATAGACTGTTCTAGAAAGACTGGCAGTGGTTGGGACCAAGAATATGGTGTATCAGTTTTTCTCCCTCTCCATCTGTCTTTGATTGATGGCTTGATGGAGGCAGAGCAAACAAAAGATTAAATATTAGTCCTTGAAAGTCCGAAGGAGTCCACCCTCTGCATGTTCAGCCTGTCTTGATGTTCCAGATTGTCACAGAAGAGGTTCTGCACTATCTGATAGTCCAGGGGGGTTACTGTCTGCAAGAAAAGCCAGCTACTGAGATCCATATTGCCCTAGTCCAGGTCTAACAGATTGACTAAATTATATGTTCGAGATATGTATGGATAGGAACAAACCCTGCAGATAACCTTTCCTAGGAAATTGTTCCAGAAATGTGGAAGCTTGAAGGTGTGAAGACAGTTCCTGGACACATACCAGACACTGAAGCAGGTTGAGGATGGTGCTTGAAGGTACATGTACAACTCCCATTCTGTGAAAGACACTAGAATGTAAAAACAAACAGTTATGAGAGTACTGTGTAAATATTTAAAAGAAAGGAAGTTATGGCAGTTTTCCTTAAAAGGATAAAAAGATATTGTTTGCAGCTGTCATCAACTTTGAGAAGGGAATGAAAAAAAGGATGATCTGCAACACTGTGATTGTCAGAGGGACACCCAAACAGCAGCTGCCTAGACTGTTGCTGCTACTGGTGTGAAGTGATAGACATGGCAATGTTTGTAAGGGTTTTGCTACAATTGGAGCAATTTAGTAAGCTCTACACATACTGAAGGATGAATGGATGGATGGATATCAATGAAGTATGTCAGGGACTTACTTCCTCGTGCTCCTAAACATGCATTGATATTTGCCACCTGTAGGTGTATTGATAACGAAATAGAGGATAAAACGTTTTTGGTGCTACCCATGTTGGGTAGTGTGTAACACAGGAAAGGCATATATCTATCAAAGACTTATCTTTCATCACAGATACAAAAGCTATGATGATTATAAATAGATAAAATTAATTAAAAAAATTGATGTGTGCTATGATTATAAAGAAGCAAAGATATAGTCTGATAAGGGTGTATGTGGTACTTTATTTGGAATCCTACTACATGTGTTACAGGGTCATCGTAGTGATACACGAAAGTAAGACTTTTGCATATGATGTAAGCTTATCCGAATCATCTCTCTGTGGACCATTCTTCTTCTCTTTTTCTTTTTTTACAATTTCTCATTTGAAACAGATATCATTTATTGGCAAGAGGACATAGTTTCTACATGGTATATTATTTTCCATGCAAGTCAATGGATACAATTTTATACTTAGATCTCCCCACTCTTTGAATAACGTTCTTCATCTTGAGTTGGAGAAGCATTGCTGAGACATGTTTCGGTGTTCAAGTTCATTATTTAAATATTCAAATAAAGGTAGACAGCTGTGACACTTTGCGATGTCATGTCACAGATACAGATTGAAGATGGCAGGTTCCGTCTTCCAATACACCAAGCTTGAATGCAGTGCAACACTATATGCAATATTAACGTACATTGATGTACATGGAATATTCTTTGCACGATGTGACTTGTTACATTGTGATTCTCTTTTCCAAGTTTTCTCTATTTTACATCTATAGTGAATTGGTAGATATAGATTAGATTTCAGTGATTACAAGTACACCAAGGGACAGAGGATATTACTTACCAGTACAACTGTTTCAAGCTTTGAAAAAATTGGAAAAATGGCAAAGTTGAAAAAACAAACAAACATAATATAGAAATGAAAATGTTATTCCTATTTTTGATTGAAGGTTAAATCATCAGACCATCAAGGAATAGATTAGATTAAAATATAAATAAAATAGGGTGCAAACCTAATTGATTTGTAGCAGATTGTGACGCCATCTGCACCATGGTGAAATCATTGCTACGGTACATCCAAATTACCAAAGGAATCTGCATGTTTCATGGCAGTTTTGACTTCACACCCTGGTTGGATTTACCTTTAACTTGGCCTTAAGCCAGAGATCAGTGATGTTTGCGAACACAACAAGTGTGTAGTCCCATGTGTTGGATATGGTGCACAGCTCACTGATCTCTGCCTGCCTGCCTGCATACTGCATATACGTTCAAACAGATTTCTTGACTATAGCCTAGGCATGAGAAAGGCATGCACAAGTGCTGTGTACAAGTGCTTTCCACTCATAGTAAGAGATCATTATCATGGTAATGAGGCAGTCCCATGTGCAGTGAATCGTGTCTTCCCCAACTCCCAAAGTGCATACATTTTCAGTCCCTGCAATGAGCTGGAGGAGCTTGACGTGATAGACAACATTTCGACCTTTAGACGATATATGATGCATGCTTGGAGCCTAGGATCAATACCCTTTCTCAACTTGGTAATTGTGTAGTCCCTCTCGTGCAAAACCGTGTCATGTTTCCGGAAGAGGAGGTTTATATTCCATGGGATATAGATCAACTGTGTGCAGATTCCTTATGGCACATTATAACTTAGTCCCAAGTGTGAAATTGATTGTCTTTTTATCTTACGGTGGTGAGAGGGTTAACATCAACTCCCATGCAGGCAAGGATTCCTGTCATAATTTCTAGAGTTATTAGACATCTTTTAAAGACTTTTCTTTTTTTAAGGACATTAGAGCGTAGAGCAGAACATAATAAAAATAATAAAAATAAACATCCAATAAAGGTATTTATCCAAAAGAAAGTAGCTTACTAGTTAACCATGCATATACACCCCTTTTCATGCATATGATATTTTTTATATGGTACTATCATTATATATTCTCTGTATTGTCAATGGATCATGAAATATTTTGTCTTTCTGTTCATTATTTCAGAGCATTTTTCCTCATGTTTAATTTCAATGTGCAATGTACATGTACCTTATTTTTAAGTATCTATTTTACACTCTTTTTTTGGAGATATTACTTTTCCTCTGTTCATTGCCTTTATCTCTCCTTACAATGAATTCACTTAAGGTGGAATACTCTGTGAATCAATGTCAGGCATTTATACAAACATGCTTCTAGAACTATTAGTGTTTTGGGGATGATAATTACCTTCAAATCATTTGAACTTCAATTCTGTAGAAAGAAATATTTCCCTGCATTCCTTCACACTGATGATTGCATGGATGTTTTAAAAGTAGAATTTGTTATTCTATTATGTAATGCTATATTATTTTATATACAACCCAATAAGATCTTATTTCCACTGTATCAAGATGTAAACTTGATCTTGTTCTGTCTACTGGTATATTGTTTCAAGGGAATGTACGCTAGATTAACTTTACCATGCTTTGTAATATTACATAATGGAACACTTTCAAGCAGAGTATTCATAAACCCTTTCAGTTTTCATTGTAATCAGGTAATCTGATCTGTTTCTCATCATCTGATCTCTTTTCAAGAATTGAAATACAGCTTCTCTTTCTTTAAACAATTGTCCATCGTATGTTAGAGCCTGTCTGGTGCTCGTTTCGTTGTCATTTCATATTTTGCTGCAGATCGCCTAATTTGTCTGCAGTGACAAATTTTGGTCTTGTTTTTATTTATTTTGGTCATAATTAAACAATCAGGGGGATACTTCTTTCTACATGTAAGTAGTTTATTTGTTTGTTTAGCAAATGTCACAATAAAACAATTATCCAATTAATAATTTGTCTATGTCCATGTCCCAACTTTTATTGAAGTCTTATGCAAACTGACTTTCACAGAGATAATAAGATGGATCGCACTTTCAGCAAGGAATCAAACGTTTCTTGTCATGGTCTCTTTCTCTCTTTGGATTCTATCTTTATATCTCAAAGACATTGTGGTTAGTGACAATGAATAGTGACATGAGCATGTAATTATTGTAGCCCTCCTTTCCTTACACCCCTGTCCATACCTCCCTCCACCAAGCCATGAGGCTGTGGCAGAAAGCCCTTTACAAAGACAAGCCGAAACCTGATATTCCTCCTGGGACGGCTGCATGTGTCGTCCGACCGATGATTCAGCGCGCTCTTTCTTGCCCGCCATGAATGCTAATTGTGGTGTCGCACCAGTCGGTGGAGACTGGCTAATGCTCGAGAGGTCCTTTGAAATATTACCTTCCTTAGAATCGTCTCCCCAGACTCCTTTTATCTGGCAGAAAGTCATCTCGAAGACTGGCCAGAGTTTGGCCAGTCTTTTCCTTTCTCCCTTTGTCTCTTTCCTCACTCTTGAATCCTTTCTTAGCTTTATTTAATTTTCCGTTTTGTCTCTCTCTCTCTATCTCCCTCACGCCCCGTCTCTCTCTGTCTCGCTCTTCATTTTCTTATTTTTCCAGCCTGCATATTTCACTATCACCATCCCCTTTCCCTTCCTGCTTTTCTCTCTTTTCTCTCTCTTCTTCCTGCATGTAANTTCTGTTCTCTTTCCATCACCATTTAAATAATCGACTTTTCTTTCATGCATACATCCTTTTCAATCTTCATTCCCCTCTCTCTCTCTCACTCTCTCTCTCTCTCTCTCTCTAGTTCATTTTTTTGGGGAAAGGGTGAGAATGTAGCAGATGCAAGGTCCCCAAATGAATGAGATGAGAAATGCAATTTTATAATGAACTGTTAACTAATGTTTATTGAGTATCACCACAGTCTCCCAATCAAGTTACCCTGCCTGTGCGAAGGGGACCTGAGAGGTGGTGACAAACATTCTTGAAGATAATCCAGAATATTTTTCGTAGTATTTCATTGCAATGCTATCCTTCCTTCAAATACAAGTATATGCAAAGGACCTACATGTGTTAAGAATTTAAGCACCGGTAGACAAATAAATATTTTTCTTTAAATTGTTGGTTTGGCTTTGATATTTCTTTTTCTTATTTTTTTAATCAGTAAGTCATGAGTAGTGCAAGCTCTAATGTTAGGTGTCTTCTCCTCAATTTCTTTATTTGTGCCCCCCCCCCTCTCAACCCCTCTGGTTTATACCATGTATCTCATGCCCATTAGGTCTCCTGTAAGTTAAGCTGCTATCCCACCCCGGGCTGAGTAAGATCATCACTATACTCCTCAGTCAGTCAGTGAGCTTGAGTGCTTTAGCTCTCTTTGCATCGGGTAACGCGACTCTATCCAAAAAAGCATGATGAATACCCCTTCTGCGCATTTCCTGGAAAAAAAACACTGTTGCGCTAATATGTGACGACGGCCAAGAAGATATGAAATTCCAGAGCTTCTATCGATTCTTGAGCATTATGGTTGAAGCTTGTAATCAAATCTTGAAGCATACACTTTGCCTGTTGCAGATTGTTAGCTTCCATCTTGTTTTTGATGTGGAGAAGGAGGATCAGGTTTCGCTCTCATACAGGCATGGAAAACTAGTCTAATCAATGATGGATTTTTGTTTAGACTCGTAGTAAAGCTGCTAAGGGCTGTATGTAGGCACATTCTAGAACTAAGGTTGCAGGGTGATGTTGCTGAAATTGTAGATACATGTATCTCCTCCTCATTACAACTTCCTTTAATAGTCTATTCTTCAATTTCTAATGCAAAATCTACAATTTTTGACAGATGTGAGAACCCCTTGTGAAACTTCTTTTTTTACTGTGACAATTAAAAGTTTGAAGCTTCATGTTTCAGACACTAAATACTATCAAACCAAGAAAATAAATTGAGATGAAACTTTAAAGATTTGTAAAACGAGGGTGATTTTGATGACAAAACATTTGCTATAATTAAGTGTTATATGCCAGTTGTGATTTCAATGTATCTGGGCATGAAACTCACAGTGCTAAACCACTCGCAAAAGTCATGGAGATTGTATAATCGCTTACATGTTTAGTTTTTCATTATTTCTATTTTTGGGCAGCATTCATTCCATTTTATTTGAAAACTGTTTCTTTCTGAATGTGCAGATGAAATAACAGGCTTTTGTTTGTGAGCAGGTCCAGTGACACCAAGTCTTTGATATCGTATCTGAAATGTTTGCTTATCTCCTCTTTCTCAGTGCATTTTTTGCATTTTTGTGTTTTATACATGTATTTTGTAAGATTCACTGTGCAGGTCAATTGTATAAGGAATTGAATCATTGATACACTGAACTTCTATATGCTGTTTTCACATTTTGATTATTCTTTCACTCTGTAAACTGAATGTTTAAATTGCTTTTACAAGGTGCTCACAACTGAATCTCTAAATTCAGACTATCATACCAAAAAGGAAAAGAATGCGTACATGTCGACATGAGATTTTACTGCCTTATGAGTACTTTTACAGGTGTTACGATTGTGTATTAAGTTTTTCAATTTTCTCAAGGGCTTGTTGAGATATGACATGACAAAACCGCAGCGGTTTTTCAATGAGGTAAGGTGTAATAAGCTTCATATTTCTGAATTGTATAACACAGAGCTCGGTAAATATGTGCAAGTTCTTTTGTTGCACGCAGTCGCTGTTTATTTTACACATTAAAAAAAAAATGTTTATATCGGCGGTATACAAAGCCATATCTGAACAAGCCGGTAGAAATATGGTTCCATGGGAGTCAAATCTAGCTTTGATGTTTTTCAAAAACTGGTTGGCGGTTGCATTGGTGTTATTTTCATCATACATGTAGACTTTCAAATATCGGAATCTTCACCCATTCAATGTTAATGTTGGTATTTTTCTTTGTCGGTGATATACTTTGTTCCTTTTTCAGTATTATTCATTGTTTGAAGCAACATGTGGCATGGTTGTGCACAGGTGATGGGGATATATGTGTACTTTAAAAAGAACAGCATGTATAACAGATTTTTTAATTCATATCGGGTTTTAACATGATGCATGGCATCACTGCAATGCAAGTCATTGTCTCTTTGTTGAAGATTTGTGTGTTTATGCTGCCCTCTCTGAAGAGTTTTTTTTATAGTCCTAGGGAGTAAACTTCGACTACTGTAAATCATGAAAGAGGAAAGGTTTTTCCAAGTATTATTTTATTAAGTCTCGATCTGTTTATTCTTATTCTAATCATGGAAATTGTATGTGCCACCTATTTTTGTTTAAACATATACATTTCAATTGCCGAAATTCCTGATAAAGTAAACCTTTTTTTCTTCAAAAGTAAATCATGTCTGACGATATAGTCAGAGTGATTTGAATATCTGTACTTATTTTCTAGGAGTTTTATAATATAAAGTCATCTTTGAAAAGTATCTTCTCATTTCTTGCATTTAAGTAAAAACAGTCAAACTGTAATCTTGGAAACTTGACTCTAGATGTACAAAGGTTGAAGTATATATTTCCATATATTACGAGTCAATATAGTTTCACTAAGGTTTGTCACATTGCAATAAATGGACATGCTAATACATGTAATCGCCGGTGAGCAAAAATAGTTCTATTAACGTGTACACTTAACTATTGTGCAGATGTAAAGATGTATAAATCATTCATAAGCTGCAAAAGAGTAATTTTTTCTCTCACTTTCCTGTCATAATTTGTTGCTCATGTTTCCACTGTTATTTCATCCAAGTATGATATGTCGGGATAATATGATATAACCACGTACACGCTAAGTGTATTTTTGTTTTCACTACGTAATACACCATCAGAAATTATATTGGATGAAATTTGTACAAAAAGTTCTAAACTATATATAGAAGATGAGAAATTATGAGATATTGTGTGGTTTTCCTGTCGATTGATATTGTTTTTATCTTTGTTGTACAGCCGAGGATGTTTGTGGATATGTTTTGGTTAATGTAAACAAATAAACAACTCTGCTGTGACAAAAAATTGGAAGTAAAAGATGTCTGTTGCTTCTTCATTTCATCATTGTGGTACATGCAGGTGTGGTGGTGGTGTATGATGAAACCTTATGTGGGTATGGTTTTGGGTAAGTGTTTTTGACATGAAAAGAGACTTTGGGTGACCTTGATTTCTAATTTTAAAAAAAGACCCACCATCATTACAAAGAACACCACATAGTGTTAGCAAATATCATCAGTTGTTCATACCCAAACAGAACTTTATTAACCAAAAAAGTAATTCCTTTTTTTTTCAAAGAGAAAGAAAATTCATCCACTTATTTGTGTCTCTACAAATATTTCAGCTTGTTTTCCTTGAGGAAAAAAAAATCCTCTTTTTCAAGAGAAATTAATAAATGGTGAGAAATAAAGCACCAATGAATTGAGAGATTGCAGCTCTCTAGCTTGGCGATGAAACATGTAAATCCATATACATATTATAGTTTGCATAGCGGAGGTGGTGGTTTAGAGGGCATGTAATTTTCAGTAAGTTTTTGTCATTTTTTTCTTTCTTTTTGCTGGCCCAATTAGCCCGAATACTACTGCAAAATGATTTTCAAATTTTCTTTAAAGGTACTCTATCCCATTTGCAGGCCCAAAAAATGAAAAAGTTTAATTCCAACTGCATTTGAAAAATAATACTTATTTAGAACTTCCCTAAAAAAGGTGGGGCTTGAAAATGTCTTCAAGTGGGAAAATAATGACTATTAGTTGTTAAATCAACTTTAGGGCTATAGAGCCCAAAAGTAATAGTCTTGATTTTCAGACGATTGTACCGAATGGTCATAAGTTTTATGCTGCGCAAAGATTCAATCAGTTAAATCTTGGCCATCACAAGAAGTGGGTTATTGATGTAGACAAATGCTAATGTACCCTTTACAACTCTGTTCATGTACATGTATGTTATTACCAAAGAAGAAAAAAAAGCCAGTCAGTCACTCAATAGTGTCTGACGGTGAAGTCTAGCAAGTAAACGGGTTTCCTTGCATACTTTGAATATGAGGACACTGCTAACGTTTAAATTTCACAGATAGGACATACACGACATATTCATAATTCCTGCAAAGTTATACAGAATTTGAGGTTGGCTGCAAAAGGGACAGTCATGTCCAAAGGTTGAAGTATATATTTCCATATATTACGGAGTCAATATAGTTTCACTAAGGTTTGTCACAGAACAGAACCAGAGTTCACCTCTATGACATATCTGCTGTACCAGGTATATTCTGTTTAGTGATCTTCCCCCTTTCCATATTGATTACGATTCCATAGATCATGCATACTAGTCACAGTCACTAGTAACTTCACTGATATTTGACCCATTGTTATAATACTATTGATCAAACTCGCATAAGAGGAAGCCGTGCTGGCAGAGCCATTGTTTTCAATCCATTATGTTATACATTAATATATTACTTTACTATGATGTATGTTGCCAATGAAAAAGTGAACAAATGAATGGATAAAATGAAGAACAAATGAAAGAATTAATACAGAATTAAATTAATGAATAAATAAATAAACATACCAAGAAATAAAAAGTTAATAAGTTAATAAACTTAGTTCACCTTTCCCACAAAACAAGATTTTTTATGAATAGAATTAAAAAATCCCTGATTTACACCTCCTTCCTGCCATTTGATTGGATAATGAATCATTCACTTTCTAATAACAGCCTTGTTCAGAAACCAGTGCATTTCCTGTTTACATTTCACCTGTTATATCACAGTGTACATGAAGGCGGTCATAGGATTGCATGATTTTACAAATCCTATGCAAGGGAAATTTAAATGCATCACTTCTGTTGAAAATGAATAGTGCAGCTTCCCTCATCCCCTCAATACATGTTATGTCATGTATAATTAAATGGTTCAGATCTTCATGTAAATAAGCTACCATAATTAAAGATAGTATTAAAGAATCTCAGAAGACAAAGAGATGCTCTGCACAGACACATATAATGTTTCAGTCAAGAGATGGGGCTCTTTCATTCTCAATGATAATCCATATCAACCTTCCACAGAGCACAGAAATTCATATTTGGAACAAGACACTCCAATGCCATGAATAGCTCACAATTTTTGACACATATTAGCACTCACATTGTCAAAGAAACAATTTAAAAGGCAAAAGCTTTTTTTTGTTTTTATTCAAAATGAGAGATTTATTCACATCACAGAATGTGTGTAAAACTACACAGATCAGTATAAACAATTTGTACTCTAGTCATTTGACAAAACACCTGATCCATTTGATTTTTCTATTGAATCAATCATTTAATTCATAATTGTAATACACAGCAATTAAACAAAAACAACAAAAATAAAAAGGCTAAAACTGTAAAAAGGAATCTTATTACAGAAACAATGTGCTGCTGATGAACAGCAGAAAATAATAATAAATCTAAAAGACAAAAATTGATAAGCACACACAACTTTACCAAAAAATTTCTATTGGCTATCCTCTTTTTCCAAATTTAAAATCATAGCAAACACACAAACAAATACATTTATTTTGAAGTCCAACAGAAGGTTGAAAAATTCTTGTCCGATTTGGACGACAAATTCTATGCAGCTTATTTTTTAATGTAAAAAAGAAAATAGATTGCTAAATCCAATGATGGTTCTTGCTTTATAACTCTGTTGTTCAGCAATAGCAGGCTTGAGAAGGTAGACAGGAGTTGATGAAAAATCATGAAATCTTGCCTTCTAAATCGCAAGGTTGGTAGAACCTTAAAACTTACTACATGTTACCAACCGAGGACATTTTTCTGTAATTTCATGAAATATTCAAGTACAACATACTGGCAAAGATATATACATAGCTTATACATATTTTGGCAGTTTAAATGCATATCAGCCAGTAATTGAAGAGTATGTTCAAATAGACATTTGCACATTTCTAAAGTTTTCCCCTTCATATGACTTTGACACAGACCAACGAATGAGTTCAAATATAGACTAAATTAAAGTCAAAGCGAAAATATACAAATTAGGTATAAATGGTGCAAATATATAAATACATTTGAAAGTATAAATGGAAGTTCTTTGGTATAGATTTACAATTGATCAGCATCAAAAGTTATATATATATATATATATATATATATATATATATATATATGTTTGTTTGTATTAATAACAATACATTATCAATTAGTGTACATGGTCCTCTTTACATTTTGCAAAAATGCCACATGCACCCTTTAAAGGGAAAGTCCACCCTGAATCCCTGATATCAAGTTGGTTCTTAAAGAGACAGGACAATAAGAGAGAAACAGGTCAGTGTATTAAGTTTGAGCAAAAAAAAAATTAAAACAAAGTTATGAATATTTGAAGGTGCAATAAATCAAAGTCAAATCAGCAACTCTCGGATGTATCTCGCAAGGTCCCCTCCCATTCGCCCTGTACTGAAAAACTTATTTTCCTTTGAGCAAATTTTCAATGAATGCAAATATGTTTTTTTTAATACGACCCCTGGTTGAACCCATGGCATTCTATTCCATCATCAATAACTAAGAAAATGAAAGTTTTTGTAAACTTCAAAAGTGCATGACTTTCTTTTTCCTAATCAGATATTGCTCAAACGTTTAATAGTTAGTTTCTCTTTGATTAAAACCCAAGATATTATCAGAATGAACAATAAAATCCATGCAGAGTACAACCATGAACATGTTACCATTAGTACTACATATGAGGAAGGTTCTCGAGACAAAAATAATATTTTACTCATATTACAAGTACGATGGAACTCTAACGTATCATTCATTGGGTGGTACTGTTTGCAAGTTATCAAATTCAGTGTAAAAAGTACATGTTCATATTACAATTTTACAATTATACAACATGTGTGACTATTTTAATCAACATGATTTATCATCACAATGAATATTATTTCAGAATAGGCAATCAAATCCACTCTACATGCACATTACATTGACATACAATTTCTGACACATTCTATATTTTTGTATTAAAAATTGACGGAAAAACAGAAAGATCAGAGAAATTGACATTTTAAGTTTCAGGAATAAAGACAGAACTAAAAAAACATGTGATTCTAGTATTGAAATTAAAAAAAAACAAAAAATCATTGGCAATTCAGTGTTGAATCGTGCCGTAATATATATGGATAACCTCTTCACTTGCCTTATACTTAAAAGTGCTTAAAATCATCTTTTACTTATGGAACCAACATTTTAAAAATTCTTATTGAATCATTAGAAAATACATCTACAAGTCCCCAAATAACAGTCTGTTCCATTATAAAGGGAAAAGGAAAAACATATTTCTGAGTAATATTAGGCTAACAATTTATTAAATAAAAAACAAATAACTGGCATATTTCTCTTACTTTTACTAAGCGGATTTGTGAACCTTGTTTACAGTTACTTTGTTAACAGTTAGTTTTTTCCCTAGATAATTTACAGAACCCATGATCATTCATTGACTCAAGATCAATAAAACTGCACTTTATTTACCACATAAACTGTATTTGCTGGTCATAATTTTTTTCTTCTTGAAATCCAAACAATAGTCATTATCTTCAAACACACAATATATCTAAACACACACAACACAACAATCCTGCTACACACCACAGCACCAACACAGAAGTGAGCCAAATAATTATCAAATGTTGAATCAATTGCACCAATTACTATTTAATGAACAATTCTTTATCAAAATTGACTGCAATAAGAGAGATCCGAATGGTCCTTTATTGACTTGGGAACTTGCATCGATTCCTATAGGTCTATAGCACATTCTTCACATATTCCTAGATTAAATTGATTCAATTTCACATCAATATCTCTGATTCTAAAAGTCCTGCCCCCCTCCACCTCCAGATTAATTACACTATTAGTAAATTAAAAAAGGATTAACAGTATCAAGGAGTAATAGTAAAAAGGAGTAAAAAAGGAGTAACAGTATCAAGGAGTAATAGTAAAAAGGAGTAAAAAAGGAGTAATAAGGAGTTCCGGGCCAATTTTTATTCATTAATTACTAAGCCCATTGCACATTATCTTCATATATAATCATAAAGTGGATCTATTTACAACTACAAAAATAAGCCAACTATTTTTGGTTGAATTGGTTATACTATAATTGATGTTTGATCATTATCATAAAATCAAGATGTCCATTAACCTGTAAAATCTGATTTTATTTTGGTATAACATGCCAAATTGTTAAACATCATATTGGTATGCCATTGAGGTAGAACAATACCATTAGGACACGGAGCTAGTAATTCTCTCCATTACCTTGATCAATATCAGCCACAAATTGTCATCAAGGAATTTCAAATTACAACTTGAAATGCACAGATGTCACCAATTATTATGCCGTTTGTGTTCTGGAGGTTTCTTTTGTGCCACTTCATTTTGCCAAAGGTACCTAAATTACAATGAAAACAAGTAGTGAGTGATTGGGATCATAACAGACAAATGGACTGGTATTACACATTTAATGTTGGGGGAGCCATGTCCCTCATACATTGTATATGTACATGTACATTGCATAAAATACACCTGGTAAATATAGGAGAGGGGAGGGGTGGTGCCCCAACAATGCCCTCATAAACTGCATCTACAGTGTAAAGCATGTTAGTCATGAGGGGGTAGGGGAGTGCACCAATCATGACTCCTACCCCCCCCCCTCTCATAGGAGTGACACTCCTGATAATTCCTGTATTAATACTTAACAGTAATTCAGTGATGTTCTTTAATACTGACCTAAGCCCATGCAATGGACTACAGTAGATACCATGTGAAAGCTAACTTGTCAAATTATCTATTTTGGGAGCTAGAAAGGCGTTAGCTGATCTATGAACAAAAAAATTATATTAAATAAAACAGAGTGGATGAAATTACGAGAAATCAGCAAGAAGTTGGCAATTAGTCCACAAAAATAGACGTAAACTTCACTTTATATTGCCAATTTGGAGACTTCAATTAAATTGCTCTTGTTCATGAACGACACAATGAACTGCAACAGAAATGAACTCCAGATTTTCCACCAATTTGTTACTTTCTGCTCACGTAAATTAGTACTTCAGAGCACTTAGGGTCAAAATAAAATTTAAAAAGTCACTTAAAGCCGACACTAAAACGGCTACCCTTTACCCGCCTGTGGTCGACCAATGGAAAGATTAGGGGAACGGCACAGTTAATTTTTATCACACGTTCAGGTATCACAGGTGGCAGCCCAGAATTGCAATCTATAGTGAATAAAGACAGAGTAACACCCTCCTGGCTCTCAACATAAGAAATATCAACTGCTTTACATGTATCTTCATTCTACAACTTCACCTGCAACATTTACTTGTTATTATTTATCCTTCTGCTGCTCTAAGCTGGCTTTACCGTCTCTCCTCTCCGAGGGTTTGGCCTCAAAGAATTCTGGCCATGTGAGACACCTCCAAGCAATGAGCTGCGGTACCAGCAGTAGAGCCATGTTGATCAGCCAGAAAGCTGAAAGACCATCACTAGGTACTCGGTAGATGTAAGGTGTGCGACTGTGAAGGGAAGCCCCGATGTGTGAAAACTGGCCCTGTAAGAGGCAGAGAGAATGAGAATGATGGAAGTTAATACAATGAAAATACATTTCCATTGAAGAAAATACCACATTTATCATTCTACAGATTTCAATCAACTGATTGACAAGAATAATCTTGATTGTCATTTTGGTTGAAAAAAATATTCACAAATGATTCAACTACTTTCATAACCATGTCAATATGTATAATGGTATATTTAATGCCAAGCAAAGGAAAACTGAGGATTGAACCCAGTTGAAATTTGTCTTTAAAATTGGAACCTTAACCAATGAGTTAATATCTATAACTTCAAGAATAATAATACTGTGCTACAGATTTTGCAATTTTACCAAAACTTAAGCAATGCTTAAATTTTAAATACCGGCAATTCCTTAACCATGTCTGGTATCACAACATTAAGGGTGAAAAGTTGTAGGAAATTTATTACCCTTTCTAATAAAAACAAAAGCTTCTAAAGAATACAAATTCATAAATGAAAATTGTTGTAATTTCCTTTTAGTCCTTTATGATTCAGTTCCTCATTCATTTACCATTGATTAATGCTAGTATTTAAAAATATCCTATACAACAAAAATGCAATATTCTCAAAAAAATTCTATAATGGCATTTAATGGAGACAGGAAAAAAAACTGGATAGGACACATCCCTACACTAATCCTTCCCCGATATCTCTGCCCCTCCCTTTAGCCCTTTTTTTCTTTCTTTTCCGCTTGTTCACAACATACCCACTTGACTGTCTTTCTATCAATTGTTTTATTAGGTGGTCTGTCGTAGACAGATCACCTATTAGTTTCGTCAGAATTTTCTTTCTTTATTTATTTATTTCTTCACTTCTTTGTGTCCCGGATAACTCAAGATCACATGTGTCAATTTCTTTCAATTTTGACACAGTCATAGGTCATTGTCATGAAACGTGACAGTAACCTTTTCAAGGTCATTAGGTCATCGTGACGTCATCCAGGCGCCATTTTGTGAAATCACGTTATCCATCATATCTTCATGATGCATAATCAAAGGTCATTCATATTCATATCA
>BEXV01000735.1:124168-145023 GCA_003118195.1 Hemicentrotus pulcherrimus
CCCCCCCCCCCCCCCTTGTACTACTACTAATTATAATTAATACAAATAATGTACTGATAAGTGACTGAAATATTGATAATATTAATAACAATGATAACAACAACAACCAGGACAACAATGGTAATTCAAATGTCAACAGGTTCCTTAGTCTTATGTAACATAAAACTACATGTATTAGACTTACAGTCGAGAAATACCAGCTTTGCGTACGTTAGACGAGATTGCTTTGACGGCAGTGGCGATAGAGTTGAGTAGCTGGGTCATTTCCCCCGTAGCTCCCTCGCACCGGGTCTGTTCCTCGATCATAAACCTCGTCAGTGTCATGAAATCTGTGTCCACACTAGTGGGCATGACGCAAGTCTTTGTATCGCTCATTTTTTATTCTAATATCTGAGATTCTCGGGAAAATGAGATAGGAATAAACCTAAATTACACACGTCTGTGACACTCTGGAATGGTTGGGATACTGCAAAGTTTGTTATTTTGCTCGAATTTAAACACCTTTCGTAAAAAGCTCCCGACACCTGTTGTTTCTCCAAGTTGAGATTGTCAACGTATACATACGTGTACAGATACGTGTGCGAGTTATTTATACGGAAGTAATCTCTCTGTGTGATGTATGCATAACCGCGCCCACTCCCCGCCCGTCTACTCCCGACAAACTCGGCCCAGGGCCGTGACATGACAAAATAAAAAAGAGCGTTGTCATGATGTTGTATCATTTTTTAAAAGGTAAAATATAGAGAAAAATAATAACAACAACACAAATGACGGCGGATGATTCACGCATTCCTTTTTGAAATTTTCATAGAGAAAAGTTATTGTATACAGTACGTGTAACCTCTGTCAGAGGCGGCCCTCCGGGGGGGGGGCACAGTCCCCCCACTTTTTGAAGAACCTGAAAAGTACCCCTCTTTACATAGAAAAAGGGCCCCTACTAATAAGTAAAAGAGTAAAAGTGCCCCTTCCCCTTTTCAACTCTGTTAAGTGCCCCTTTTATTCGGACACGTTCCTCTTTTCCTTAAATTGGAAAAGTTCCGATTTTCCTTTGCAATAAGTGTCCATTTTCCATTCTCATAAGTGCCCTTTTTAATCTCTAGTAAGGCACGAGAAGTGCCTCTTTTCACTTGTGATAAGTGCACCCTTCACCTCTGATAATTGTCCTATTTAAATCTGAGAGGTACACGCCTCTTGTACTTTAACAAGTGCCCCTATTCCTTTGTAAGAAGTACCCCTTTCCCTTTTTATAACTACCCCGACCCCTAACTCGGATAAGCGCACGTCATATTTTAACATGTGCCCTTTTTACTTTCTAATAAGTGCCCATTTTGCTAATGATAGGTGCCCCATTAAAAAAGAACCCCTTCCCCTTCTCATTGGTGCCCCTTCTCTGGTAAATGATCCTTTTCAGGTACGAGAAGATACTCCTTTTTCACTTCAGATAAGTGCCCCCTCCACCTCCGATAAATTCTCCTTTAAAATCTGAATGGTGCCCATTTTCTTTTAACTAATGCACATTTCCTATTGTCATGACTGATTTTTTTTCCAACCCTCATGCCTCTTTATAAGGGTGTGCCCCATTTTCACCTCTGATAATTACTCATTGTACTTTGGCACATGCTGCTTTTATTTCCTGTTAAGTGTCCCCTTTTCCTATCATCTTTAAACGCGCCCTAGCTAATTTCATGCGACTAAGAGCGATTTCCCCCAAAGCTCGTTCGCTACGCTACGCACGCATATAGATGATATACTTATGTTACTTATCAAAGGTCTTTTCAGTCTTCCGTTATGAGAATGTGCTTTTAAACCCATTAGGATTTGGTTTTTTCATCTTTATAAGATGTAATTTTTCGCACTGCAACCTCACACATCTTCACAATTTTCCTCGCTCGCTCGCAAACAAGTTTTTAGACAATCGAACCCAATTGCAAAGCATGATGCTTAAGCAATTATGGTGTATGAAGTGAAACAAGTATTGAAACCATCCCTGATAATTGAATCACAATGTAGGGGTATATACCAATCTCTAATAAATTGTATATTTTCACTTTTAGATTTCCCTTTGTAGGTGCCCTTTTTTCCAGAAAGTGCTCTTTTTTTCTTGGTGCCCCCCCCCCTTTTGGAAGCCGCTCAGCTGCCTCTGACCTCTGTATATAGACCACTCAGCGGAGACAATTAGTGGTTCTTATAAAGCTGGTATTTATGTACAGATTCTTTAATGTATGTTTCATTGAGAAATGTGATTGTTTTTCAAAGGCAAATTGAAATTACCTTTATTGAGTAATTATGCTGAAAATATTTAATGTAAAAACTATGTCATTACAATTATGATTATAAAGTATGTAATTACTTTTTTTTCTTTCTCCATTGTTTAGTCCCCCCCCCCCTCCCTCTTTTTAAGGCTGGCCCTATAAACAAACAAAAATGGGGAGGTGGAGTGATATCTTTTTTATTTCGTGTGTTCCTATTAAAGAACAGATTTTTACACGTTTGTTTATTTCTGCATTTTTCACTATCACCACCCCCTTTCCCTTCCCTACCTCTCTGTCTCTTTCTCCTTCCTGTTTTTCTATCTTTTCTCTCTCTTCTTCCTGCATGTAAATCTTTCTTTCTCTCTATTTATTTCTCTTTGTCACCCCATATTCCCCCCCCCTCTCTCGCTCTCTGTCTCTCTCTGTCTGTCTATGTGTGTGTGTGTGTGCGTGTGTGTGTGTGTGTCTCTCTCTCTCTCTCTCTTACTTGTTTTTTTTCTCTCTCTCTCTCTCTCTCTCTCTCTCTGTTCAACCGGCCTCAGTTCACAAAGCAACCGACCTTTTGTGGCAAAATACTGACCGGCCTGTCCGGAATCTATAAACACATCCCCTCTGCCATGAGTCTTGCTCACATTACTCACATATTACACATTTCTATCAAACTTCATTAGACACAATGTCACATCATCTAATTATTGTGTCGAACACTCGGTATTCGATGACTGTCAAAATAATTAGTTTATTTTAAAATAAATTTCACCATATTCCATTGTTCAAAATGAAGAGGTCACAATGAATCAAAGCTGTCGAAACTGGCTGAAAAAAGTACAGAAGTGTTACGTCACTTAAATTTTGTCAAAGTACGTCTTGGTCTCACCCCTAAAAAACATCAGTACGCCAGTGAGGCGCGTTAAAAAAAAGTACCCTAACATTATTACTTTTAGTATCACAGTTGATAGTTTTTTAATTATTATTATCATCAATATTCTGGGAGGGGAGTCATTCTGTCGGCTTCATTTAGCAAATGTATACTCATTATCATGATGAAACTCAATGTAACTTGATGCTTGGTAATATATGAAAGAACGAATTCTCTCTGTGATGGAACAGGCAGTTGCATCGCTAGAAATTTATTTGTTTCGGGGGTAGCTGGACCACGTACATTAGGCTCCACCCCCCCCCCAAAAAAAAGACCCTGAATAGCAATTTTGGAATAACCTTTCATTTTAGATCGTCCACAGAATTATATAAAATGCATTAGCTGGAAATGGGGTTCCTGTAAGAAAAATGGTACACAACAGTCATAAACAAACAAACGGAGAAAGCATCTGAAATGTTCTTATTTGCCGAGAATCAGCAGTTACACAATTGCAATGGTATTTTGAGAGGGGAATGTAATACAATTCATCTTACCCAACCCTTGCCCCCACCCCATCACTTTTTCTCGCTTTCTCTTCCTCTATCTTCCTCTCTCTCTCTCTCTCTCTGTCCCCTCTCTCCCTCTCTCTCTCTCTGTCCCCTCTCTCCCCTCTCTCTCTCTCTCTCTCTCTCTCTCTAATTCACTCTTCATAATAATGATATCTCACATTAATAATGTGCCTAATACTGTGTTTCTAGGCGCAGTACACAATCATTATTACACCGGTCATCAGATTCAGGCTTACCTGCTCACAATGTATGCGCATGCTCCACTCGCTGGGGAGCATTCCGGCCAGTCGCCATTTTACAAGCGCCGATTAATTGCTCATCCAACCACATTAACTTTCGCATCCTAAACGGGTACGCTTTTAATATCTGGGTGAATAGTTGCAAATGTAGATTAACGTCTTGCCAAAGAAAATTAGTGCCGTGTTGGGGATCGAACCACGACCTTCGAGTTTCAAGTCAATTGCTTAAAGCACTCGAACACGACACTTCTTCTATAATACTTTATCACACTATATTGACTTTTCTATCCCTTTACCTTTTTTCTCATTTTTACCTCCCCCCGCCAAACACTCTCTTTATATCAACTATTGTCATCTCTTTTCTCCCCTTTTTCATTTCTCCCCTTACAATTTTACACGCCCCTACATATTACAGGCCTGCCCACATAACATGATCAACAAGAAAATACACCTTCCCCGTGTCGCTGCTTATATCATATACATGTTGCTTGAACTCTATCCTAATACAAATAATACCCCTGATGTTAAAGACCACTGTATTACATAAAGGAAGGAATTAGCTTTACATCATACATCATAACAACAATACCGCGAATACACTAGGCAGGAAGTACGTAGGAATTACATCATTTATCCAAGATAATCTGTTTAAAGTAGATTATTTTTCAGAGTTCAATGGGATGTTTGTGTATATGAAGGTCTTTGGTTATTTTAACTGCGTCAGTGGATGATTTACAGCAAATTCATCTGAAAAATATTAAATTCGGTAGTGATGATACATCATGGTATTTTGATGACCAGCAATTGAGCTATCAGTATCAGTCTAATTTTTCAATTTAAGTCATGAAAAAGATAATAATAATAATGATATATAATTTTTGTACAGCGCTAAATACAAATGTCTCTAAGCGCTTTACAAATATACCAATACTCCGGTCATTGGATTCAGTGCTTGCCCGCACACAATGTGTGCACAATCTCCACTCCCTGGGGAGCATTCCAGCCAGGCGTTACATGACGCTCAAAAACTGTTTGACCAACAATGACGGTCGCATACTACCGGGTACCCATTTAACACCTGGATGGAGAGTAGCAAGTGCAGGTTAATCTCTTGCCAAAGGATATTAATTCTGAAGAACTTATCTTAAACATTAGCAATTTTTTATTCTTTTAGGATTATGCGATTATGTATAATATAATAACATGAAAGAATGACACACAGTAGTTCCACATTAGAAAATCAACACTTTCATTGACCTGAGGATTACATTCATATTTAGCAGCAGATTGTTTCCGTTTAAAATAGTTTAATGCATTAAAGTTGACCTTTTAACTTCATGATTTATCGTTCTTTATTATTCAAATTCATACTATGCCTTTGATTTGACTCACACAATGATAGACGAACTATTTTACTCGACCGACTGCCTGTTCCATTTCCTCATAAAGGTGTATTTTTTGTCAGTTACTTTTCTTGTCATCAAAATACCGGAAGTTATGACTCAATTCTGGAATCGGGGTCTGGTAACCAATGTTTTGATGATCACTTTGACAGAGAAATATAGAGCTAGGGAAAGAGAGAGAGAGAGAGAGAGAGAGAAACAAACACAGAGACAGAGAGACAGAGACAGAATATCGCCATGCAATAAAGTTAAAAAGTTGGGAATTGTCCAGTGCTGTTGTTTTCGTGCGCATGTAAGGAATTTGGTATAAAACCCAATATGCGACCTGTTTATTTGACATATTCTGGTTATTTCTACTACAATGAACCGGCTCTCCTTTAATTTGATATATAATCACTGGTAAAGCACGTTTTAATGAACTTAGATCTGTAAATCACCACGAGATTAAACTTTTGTTTCAACATGGCTACGACTCTTCAGATAGTTTTATATCTCTTTGCCCATTTTGCTTTGATCAAACATGGTGCAGGTGGTTTCTTTGGGCCGGAGCTGGAGGAAGGTCCTATGGAAAAGACGGTATCGACTGGGGATAGTGTGTCACTCATCTGTGATCTGGAAGACAATAATGAGAGAACAGTCATGTGGTACAGCTATCAGACGCAATCGTATATCACGCGCAATGACGATGTTCGCAACCCCATGTTGCAGGATCGCTTCTCAGTCAACGTCAACTACACGACGCAGATGTACACGCTGCACATCGACGACGTCAAGTTATCCGACGCAGGGACCTACGAATGTGCGTACTTGGTCGGGTCCCGAGCCACGTCTTTGGCTATGGCCCAACTGACCGTTCTACCGGCGCCCACCAGCAAACCCGAATGCGGACTGACTTACTTACCTACGATGGGCTTGACCGAAGGCGAAAGTGGTGAAGTGGATGTGTCTTGTTCGTGGACAAGCAACTACACAGAAGTGAAAGGAAGTCTGTTTCAGGGTGATGTGGAACTGCGTCCAGATGTAGTTCTTGGAGACAGGATCATTAGCAGGGTGGACTTAGGTGACGCTTCACCAAGTGTCACGTTTCGATGTGAAGTGTCTTTACCAGAACTCGACTGGAGCAGATCTTGTATGATCGATACCGAGCCTAATCCCTACATCAAGGTCGGGATCAATCCGTTACTGAGCAAAACTCGATCTGGGATATCCGTATCCATGGATTGTTATGGACAAAGCTCCGATGCAATCAAAGAGTACTCCTGGAGAATACCGGTCAATGATTCATACCAGACGCGTGAAACATTCAATCCTGATAAGAATTTCACTTCGTTGATCATTACTGGGTTAAACTCTGGCAAAAAGAATATCGTTGTTGAGTGTGAGGTGTCAACTGAAAATGGGAGAAAGGCATCCACTGTCGCAGTGGTCAATATTAACCCTTACCACCATCCATTGAAATCCTCAAGAGTCATCATATCTCTTCTTGCTGGTCTAATGTTTCTAATTCTGATTTGTGTTGTCATAATTTGTGTAGTTTGTTCGGCGAAGAAACCGAAGAAGAGGTCAATTTCTCGTCAGCGACTTCTGGCTCGTAAAGGCAACGGGAATGCTACTGCATACGACACTACAGTCGCCAAGTATTACCAAGACGGCCATCTAAGCCTGAATCTTGAATCACTATCCAGTCTTGAGGGTGTGGCAAGTAGCAGTACTAATGCAGATGAGAGTCACCAGTCTGTATCGCACAAGCGTTCCGGTAGCATCCGATCCGCCCTATACACCAAACCGATGAAACTACCGAAGAAGAAATCCCGGTCCCGTAAATCTGTCAACAAACCGAGAAGTGTTTCGCAGGTTCCCCCCGATTACGAAAACATATCTCGAACAGGCTCCATGTCGTCCGTCTATTCGCGGTTTTCTACCGGTAGTGGATCATCTACCACGTGCGTAGATGACAAACCGGTCTCAGCAGAGAGGAGGAAGACCAAAGAAAACGACTACGGAGACGAACCCGCCATCAAACATGCTTATCTGGGTGCCGCGAAAATGCTGCCGGCTACTGATGCTTTCGCGCAAGATGATGATGATGATGACGAAACTCATCAATACATGTCCATCGATGTCGAAGAGAGCTTGGTGAATACGACGACGGATAAGCCGTTGAAGTACGCCGAACTTGATCTGACTCAGAAGTCTCCAAAGGACAAAAAGAAGCCCAAAGTAAAATGGGCTGATGGTGGTGTCGTCTATACTGAACTCAACATATGAATGAAGCAATGGTAGAAAGAAAAAAGAAAACACTGAAGAATGTAAATATTTTTATGGATTCAAATGTTTGATAGAAATACCGGTTTATAAGAATTTCTGTATTTTTTGTTTTCGCGAGCCCTTCTTCCTTAGATGTGACGATGCTTTTGATAGTATAACATGTATATCTATTTGGTCGTTCAAGTAAAGATGACGATGAAATTCAACTTTGTTATCAGTAGAATACCGGGGACGTAAGAATTTAGACTGTATCAAATCAAGATGTAGGTGAAAAATTGAAAAGTGCGTACATAATTGATTTTTGTTCACATGCTAATACTACTTTGAAAAGAGTGCCACTTGATTATCGGATGTCACTACTGTGCCTGAACGCTTAAACTATTCGGCGTGTTAGCTATCCTAGATACATTTTTTTGTACTTTTATCGCAGGTGACGTACGATTTAGAGCAATGATAAGCAAAAGACGAGTTACTTTTTGGCCGAGACAAGTTCAACAATTAGAAGACGATATCAAGTCTCTTTACTAATATGCTGGAGGAAGTTCATGTTTTGAGCTCAAATTAATCAATCGCAAAAATAAATTTAATGATTTTTCAGTTATTGCACTCTGGGCAGTTTATATATCATATCATCATCTATTTCACCAGATGGCTCAAATGTAAAAATGTAGTAAACTGAACGTAAATATCAAAAAACCTGATTAATTAAGGAGAGGAATCTCTGGAGTGCTCATGAATTATGGGGGAAACTTAAAAGAACATATTGGACAGCAGTTATTTATTTCTGATGTGTGTTCAAAAACTTTGTATCTATCTTCTATTTCTTGTGTACTCCCCATTGAAGAGGGCCGGGGGGTGCACATGAGAGAAACAGAGAAAGATTAATACAAACAAATATGGAGAGCGGGATGGATAGCGTGACAAAAAGGTGATCATAAGGCCCCTTCCCAAACCATCTCTCTAATTGGAATCCTTCTTTTAATGGCATTTCATCCACCTCTTAGGATTGGTACCTTCCCCGGCCCTACCCCATGTTACCAGCGTCCCCTCAATACGTGTCTTGTGCCTTTGGCCTCGGAGATATTTGTAAAAACTTTGATTTTTGTCTCATTTCGTGTATCTAAAATGTGTTTACTTGCAGTAATTGCCTACCTAATTTTAGAAAGTTTATTCAAATAATCGCTTTTCTGTAAAATTACTGCCCACAACAATAAGTGATTCAGTTTCACATCATTTGATAGATAATAGAAAACACTTCACCAGGGACGTGACGTCAACTACTGACGTTACTATTTATATATTAATGCAACATAGGTATTGTTTCACTTTCCACTTCAGTTTGAACTTTGAGACAATGTGAAGTTAAGATAACCATGACTCACCATGGTATATAATTAGCACAAGTACGGATGTGTGTCAGTGTGGTAACTCACGGTCTTAACTTAAACCATGTTAATTTGAACTTCGAGACAACAAACTAATCATGACCCATGCATATGTGTTGAACACTTTGTGTTTTATTTAACCTTACAATACCATAATACGATATTTATATTTACATTATTTATAATTCTGTGTCGTGCCTTACCAATCCTGGGCGTTGATCTGTGCCCTTGTTAACGTGCTTATTTTAGTTGGTTGTAAATATCGAATTGCACAATTGCAATAAAAGTAGGTTATCAAGGCATATTTCATGATTTTAAGATCATTAATAACATTAACATCAAACATTAGTAGTAAATTAAGGGTAATATGAAAGCAAGATTAATTTTCTAGAATAAATCAGAATGGATTCGATGAAAGTTTTGTAAAAACAATACCAAGACATAGGCTGATAAAGGGGCCTATAGAAATGATATCGTACATTGCAATAAAAGGGAACGGGTCATCTGTGTACGTAATCTAATTTTTAAATATTGACTGCATCATCGCGTTCATTTTATAAAACGATAATTAATTGAGAAAAATACTTAGAAAAGGCGTAGGATGTGAATGATTGCAATTTGTGTTCTGTGCTAATACAATGCCTGCTCTTTTTATTTGAATATGAATATGAATAAATACATAGTCACATTAAACCCCCCTTTTTTTATAGAACTTATCTGGTCGATTTATGTTTCAGTTGTGCATATATATTTTCATGGTTGCAGTATCATCATAGTGCTCTTATGCATTAGTTTTACCTCAAAAATAGAATTCCTCTTCCGATGTGTTTTCCTGTATGAAAGTATCGAAACCTTCAATAAAATTACTCATCTAATGCAATGTTACCGATTTCTGTCACAAAGATTATTCTATGTGGTCTTAATATATTACTATTCAAGTAAGCTTGCTTCCAATTTGATTACATAAGACGTAAAAGTCGGTTCTCTTAAAATAGGCCGAGACAATATGTTATATAATTATTGAATTCTAGCCCTGTACTGTTATTTACTGCCATGTAGTACCATGTTAGGCCATGTTAATTTGTGAAAACAACAATTCTTTACATTCCGAACTCACATAAAGAAAATATCGTGCAATTGGATTACTTTGGCGTTTGGCCAGTAACCCGTATGGGTACTTGGCGTTGATAAAGAAAGATATACATACAAGTTCATCTATCAGTAATCGATAATTACAGTAATTCGAATAGATTTTTAACATTTTTACAATATATACAGTCAGAATTAAATAAATCTTATTAAAATGTACATATTCGTATACAAAGTATTACACATAAAGAAATGACAATTTAATATACTTTGTAGACCATGAAGATATATCAATATAACTTTCTGAATATAACACACACACATTAGATGATATTGTTAATTACTTTAAAGAAAGTAATGAATGAAATAAAAGCGGATTTAAGATAAGTGATATTTGCCTATAGTATGAATTCATTGTTGTCGAAATATTTATACTCCATTAGCGTTTGTACTTTTACATGCTTAATCATGCCCACAATCAAACGATAAAACACATGGAAAGATGCATTATCCATCATCATATCACATGCCATTGTTTATAAAATGAGCATAATTATGAAGTAGATTGTATTAAATCCAGTAGCCGCTACTGTATAGTGCAGGTATTGGGTTTTATAAGGAAGGAGTATAGGACTAAATACTATTACCATAAAATTGTAGTAGTAGGAGGAGGAGGAGGTGGAGGAGGACGACGACGAGTAGTAGCAACAGAAGTAGTAGTGGTAGTAGTAGTAGTAGTAGTAGTAGTAGTAGTGGTGCAAATAGTCGTACTATTGGCAACTGTTTTAACTGGAATAGTAATATTGCAAAATGCAGCAGCAGCAGTATAGTATGGGTAAAAGTAAAAGTATAGTAGAAGTAGCAATTAGCGTAGTAGTAGTACTTATAGTAGTAGTGGTGGTGGTGGTAGACTCTTGGTATCTATATATAAATGTACATGTTGTTATGAATAAGCAAATTGTGTCATTGGAATAAGTTAATTTTAAGACATGACGTGTTGTTAGATCGAGCTAATATACCACGAATCAAAGGAACCGAATCGTCCGATTTCGTCTTGATTTTTTAATGTATTTATTTTATTCTAAGTTGTTGTAGGGGATTGTTTACTTTAATTACCCCAACCAAACAATGTATACTACTACTACTTTAGTAGCAGCAACATCAGTGGAAATAGTACTCTGTAGTAGTAGTAGTAGTAGTAGCAGTAATAATAGTAGTAGTTAAAGTGATTATTGTTGTTGTTGTTCTAGTAGTAATAGAAGCAGCAGTAGCAGTAGCAGCAGTAGCAGTAGTGGTAGCTGTTGTTGTTGTTGTGGTCCTGCATGTAGTAGCATTAGCCCGAGTTATAGTTCTTATTGTTTTTGTTGGTCTAGTAGGAGCAGAAAGTAGAAGAAGTAGTAGTAGTAGTAGTAGTAGTAGTAGTAGTAGAAGTAGTAGTAATAATAGTAGTATAGTAGTAGTAGTAGTAATAGAGATGGTGGTAGTGTAGTAGTAGTAGTAGTAGTAGCAGCAGCAGCGGAAATAGTATAGTAGTAGTAGTAATAGTTGGAGCAGCAGCAGTAGAAGTAGTATGAGAGGTAGAAGTTTAGTTATAAGTAGTAAAATCCATGAATATTACAAAATAAAAGATTGTAGTTATATATAGTCGTAAATTGCAGTTATACATGTTGTGGTGGTGGTGGTAGTAGTAGTAGTAGCATCATTAGTAGTATTAATAGTAGTAGTAGTAGCAGTAGTAGTTGTAATAGTAGTAGTAGTAGTAGTAGTAGTAGTAGTAGTAGTAATAATAATAATAATAGTAGTAGAGTAGTAGTAGCCACGGTGGTAGTGGTAGTGGTGATGGTAGTGGTAGTAGTAGTAGTAGGAGAGTGGGGATCGTTGGTAGTAATAGAAGTAGATATGTGGGAATAAATAGTTGTAACGGCAAATCTTAGTAGACGTGGTGGTGGCAGTAACAGTAGCAGTTGTGGTAGTAGTAGTTATAGTAGTAATAATACTACTATTAGGAGTAGTTGTAGTAGCAGTGGTAGTAGCATTATTAGTTAAAGATGTGGTAGTGGTGGTGGTGCCGGTGGTGGTAATAAAAAAAGAAGAAGTAGTAGTATTAGAATTAGTAGTAGTAGTAATAGTAGTAATAGTAGTAGTACTAGTAGTAGTAGTAGTAGAAGTACTATTAGTAGTAGTAGCAGTAGTAGTAGTGGTAGTAGTAGTGGTAATATCAGCAGCAGCAGCAGTAATAATTATTATTGTTAATTATCATTATTATTAGAAGTAGTAGTAATGGTGGAAGTGGTATAAGTAATAGGAGGAGGAGGAGAAGGAGGAGGGGTAGATGTAAGGGGACAAGTAGTTGTAACAGCAAATAGTTTCAGTAGTATATGCTACTTCATACTCTAGGACATAGGTATCTATAAATGCTTCAATTCTGCATCATTATGGAACGTTGTTCCCCTACTGGCTTCAATAACTATATACGATATGTTTAGGAGCTGTTTCTGTTAAATTAAAACATCTGGTATTACAGCCATCATAAGTATGATGTAATGTATTAAGAGATAGTAAGACAAAACAATAAAGACAACATGTATAACTAAGTATGTGTAAATAAACAAATGTAATAATAAGGATATCAAAATGCAATGATGGATATGTATGGGCATACCGCATATCTTTAAAAAAATGTTCTACGGTCGAAAGAATGAGCCTTGGCATGCACGCATCCCCAACATATAAGAATCATATCAGAGTCCTACAGCAAGGAAATATACACTTAGTTTGTATAAAACTTACCTGTTTTATTTTTTTTCTGAATAGAGTATGATCTTCTTATCTAACAGTTATGTACAGATTATCATCAAGGTCGGTATTCGTAAAAACAGACATGAAGAAATAACGTTCCACCGTGACGATTATATAATTATACCACTCTACAGTTAAGTGCCCATCCGTAAAAGTGATGAATAAATATTAACATCACTATACAAGGATGTGTTGGTATATTGCGTTGTACCTACTTTAAAATATTCCCTGTCTCTACATTTTCATCTATACAGTATTATTTACCTCTTTCTTTCTCATTGCCTATAAACGCATATCCTGGTCGTTATCATGACTCAACTAAAAAAAAATTAAAAAAAATCAGTGATTGCAACAATAAATAAAGTATTTCTTTTGATTGAAGGACAATTAACAACTTACAGTAACAAAATAAGCCTTCTGATATTATATGATTTACACACACTGTCATACAATATTCTTATTGACAAAGTATTGTGAAATGTAGGTCAAAACAAAATTCCAAAATACACATAAATAGTTTATTTTTATGTACATTTTTCTGAAACCGATTCTGAAGAAGCTGATAGTTGCCACTCGACCCATGATCGCCATCAGTTCTCATATTCTGACGAATCTTCTAGATCTCAAAATTTAGTCGCACATTTACAGTTTTCTATTCTGAAACAAATGTTCACATGTGTCCACACGAGTCATATCATGAAGAAAGATATTGTTACAATAATCCACGACATTCAAACAAAATAAGTTAATCTAAGTGTTCCTTATAAAGTGCGATTCCTCTTCGGGAATATTCGAAGCAGACCCAATCCATTGCTCTCATCCATGTCATCTCTTACATGGTGAATCTTGTTAGTCAGAGATAAGACAGGTTGTTCAGCAGTGCTCTAGTGCCTCCTATTTGCATTGTCCTTTATTTAGGCCACGTGGCATCAAAGTTCTCTTTCTCTTCTTTGCGAGTTTCAGTTCGCTGCATATACGTGTGACCTTGAAATCTTTACTCTTCTTAACAGAGTCCTTCGTATTTAGTCGCGACTCCGACACCTTACAATCATCTGACGGAAATCAAAAATCCATTTAATCCCACTCAGGAAACCGTCATTTGAGAGGTACCTAGGAAGAAAAAAATGAAAAGAAATATTCTAAAAGATAAACTTGGGTTCAGGTAATGATAGAGAAAGAAATTCTCACAGAATCCAACAAAACTCACACCGAATGTTAAGGATTACAAATAAATGATATGTGCCAAACGATTTGGGTAGAAAATGTATAGGGGCTGAGTTATGAGCATCGAAAGGTAAGGACATCAAGGCATGTATAGGCCCGACACAATGTGCTTAAAGGTATTATGTCCCATTTGCAGGTCAAACAAAATGAAAAGGTTAAATTCCAACTGCATTTGAAAGATAATACTAATTTAGAACTTCTCTTTAAAAAAAAAAATTAAAAAAAAGGAGGGGGGGCTTGAAAATGTCTTTAAGTGGGAAAATAACGACTATTAGTTGTCGAATCGACTTAAGAGCTATAGAGCCAGTAAGTAATAGTCTGATTTTCAGACCATTGTACCGAATGGTCGTACGTTTTATGCTGCGCAAAGATTCAATCAGTTTAATTTTGGCCATTACAAGAAGTGGGTAATTGATGTAAACAAATGCTCATGTACCTTTACAGCTCATTTTGTATTTTATTACCAAAGAAAGAAAAAATTCAGTCAGTCATTCAATAGTCTCTGACGGTGAAGTCTAGCAGGTTAACAGGTTTCCTTGCATAATTTGAATATCAGGACACTGCTAACGTTTAAAATTCACAGATAGGACATATATGACATATTCATAATATATATTTGCAAAGTTCTACAGAATTTGATGTTGGCTGCAAAATGGACATAGTATCTTTAACACATGTCACTATGTACACATTAGAGTTGTAATTTTTATTGGAAATGATTTCCAGCAAGTTTTTGTGAGTTTTTTTTAATTTACTGGTTCAAACAATCAATCAGGAGCAGGAAAACATGAATTATGAATTAATTATGGCCATGTTCTCTCGACATAGTACGATTCCCATACCAGAGCTAAAGATGAAGAAGAAATTTGGCCAAGTCTTGGTAAAGTTACAAACACTGTACACAGAAAGATGTATATGGGACTACATGAACACGTGGCGTAAAAATTCTACCCTGGAGTTTTACGATGTTACATTACATATTTAGAATATAAAGGCATTTGAAGAGCCATGCTTTTCAGGACATGTCATATCTGATGTTCTTCCACACTTGCAGGATAAGAATGATAACGCTCACAAATTAATTTTCACCTCGTTACCAGAACTCAACCTTCTCTTTAAAACATTTGTGTCAAGAATAACATTCCTAGACTTCTTTATTTAGTTTCAAACAGGCTATGCAATTCTTTTGTTACTTATTGGAGGTAAAATAGTACATCTTTCATCAAAACGCACTTACCGCGGCAAATGAAAGTTTCGGTAATAGGGTACACCCTACTCCGTCCATGGAGCCCACTCGGGGAGAGACCGAAGCTTTGAGATCTTAAAAGTATCCCTACTAAAAACCTCACTCTCGTTAGATTTTAGGGTTGGTGAACCTTAGGATTTTTTGTCAGAATGTTCATGACAGCCTTGTGAACTGGATTGTCACCCTAGTGTGCTATATTTGCAATCTCTGAAAGAAGAAATTAATCTTGTTGTTTTATAAAACCAAAGCTAATGTTTATATATTTTTGTATAACTTAAACGGGACATCTAAATAAATCAAGGCTATTATATAGGTTGAACAGTTTTCATTTTCAAGGTATCCTAAAGGTATTTCTTTTACCAACTAATTTAAAAGTGTGATCATTCGTACTTGAAACAGCGCCCTCTGTCTGTAATCTTCCTTTGATCCATTGGTTGTTTGTTCCCTGATTTTGGTTGCTGTGTCGATTTACGCTGTTGTTATGATGAGGATGATGATGACCATACCCTTGCTTGGCCGTCGGGCTCGACTTCATCGACCATCTCATAGTGTACGTCGACGTCTTTTGGTCCGTCATGCTGGAGTCGGGGCGGCCGATGAACACGGCGCAGCACGAGGCGCAGAAGCTGTCGAATATGTGTAGATTGCAACATCCGTAGACGAGGGGATTGAAGCAGGAGTTGGAGAGCCCGAAGAGGAAAGCGACCTCATAAACGATGCGCATGGCTAGAGAGGCGGGGTGGTCGGAGAAATTCCAGGAATAAATCATAGCTGCCAGTACGTAAGGGGTCCAGTTGACGACAAACGCGAGAAAGATGGTGATGATCATTCGCAATGTCCGGTGCTGAGCACGCATGAAGAGCCGTGATCGAGCCTTGTGTTGCTGTGAAATGTTATCTTCAGCGTCATTGATGCTTAATCCTATGAAGAATTAAAAAATTACGTCATGTAAATCTGTGTTTATTCCTCTTCCAGTGTCAATAAACGTATTATGCTGAAGCTACATCCTAAAAACGGAATAAATCATAATCCACGTTGGACGCGATGCGTCATTTCGATTGAATTAATATATACATATACAAGCAAGATTTACACCAGCAATTTAATTCGACATAGGCCAACAATCATCTTCCTACATTGTGTGTGATGTCAGCTTCACATGGCGGTTCAAGACCATGCCAGGTGCTGACGAAATCCTACGTCAGGCAGATGGTGCCTCATGCGCAACAGGCGTTACCTTCGTTATAAATCTTACAGTGTCATTTTACATCATTACAATATGTTCATAAATGTTCATTATAACTCGCCTTAGATTGAAAAATAAATAGGTTTTGATGGTGTTTCCTGAAAGCATGCTGTGTGACTATTTTTATAATGAATTTTATAACCTCAGATTTCTGTTCACGAATCTTTTTGATGTTAAGGGCTCTCGAGGAAGTCACTTGAGAGATACCCCCATTACAAAATCCATAATCGTTGGTGAACTGGTAAATATTAATACATTTACACTTTTGACAAGATGAGTAGACCCCACCTCTTTTCCCTCTCCATTCAACTTTTTTTTTAACCGTAATCCTTTGGGGGTACCTTGTTGTAGAAAAACCGAATTAACAACAAGTATTAAAAAAAAAGGACATCTTAAACTTCTCCTTCGATTTATAATCTTTCTTTTTATTTGAGAGCGAGTCAATTTGTTGGAGGTCAGTAAACATGTATAAATAATTTTGTTTCCCTCGCATCACCAACCATACGTGTACATTCATGGTGTCTCACCTTTAGAACTTTCTCTCCTTATTTTAGCAAAGATGGCGATGTAAGCGGTGAACATGATGAACATTGGAGCCACGACCTGTATGAAGAGTACTAAAGTGGTGTATATACCACTCGCTATCCCATCCATCTGACGAATCGTCACACACTGGTAGAACACAAAGTCGAAAGGAGCCCTCTCCGAGTAAAATAGGGCCATCTGTTAAAAAATAATAAAACATCAAATTGTTAAAATACAATGAGTAAACTAAACTTGTCAAAAATGTATTTTTGAGTGACATTTGATATATCGGAAATTATGTCTTTCTAAAATTGTGAACAAGATACCACAAAGGAGAAAAACAGTTTGTAAAATTAGCATTAACAAAAGGGTCGCCACCTTTTTTCCATTCTGCCACCGTCTTTCTGTTTCTCTTTGTTTATTTATTTTTTTTTGTCTCTAGTTATGTCTCTTTTCCTCTTTTTATCTGCATGTCTCTCTCTCTCTCTCTCTGGCCCTCCATCTCTGTCTCTCTTTCTCTTTCTTTGTCTCCCCTCTTTATCTCTTTTCTCTCTCTATCTCTCCCTTTCTCCTTCCCCTCTCTCCTCCTCCTCTTTCTCCTCATCGCCTCCATGTTAAACAATTAACATCCTCTTAACATTACCCACGTACTTGAAGTGAAACTACCCTCCGAGCATCAACCAGTATTTAACGCTACAGGGCATAATTATAACGTCGCATGTTATTGGCATATTCTGAACATCACACGTTTCTTCGAATTCCACACAATACGATTGCATGATAATCTTGTAATCAGAAACTAATCTTACTTTCTGTACTCCTGTCAAGCTGATGACATCTTAGACGAGTCACAGAAGGAAGAGGAAGGAAACCTAATCATTAATACAGGATGTAAAATGACAGATTAAAAAGCCGATGTTTTAAAGGTAGCGTATTCCTTTTGCTACAAAAACTACTACCACTGCTACTACTACTACTACTACTACTACTACTAATAATAATAATAATGATAACAATTGTGGGTTCTTAATATAATCGCTGATTATGTCTGTCAAATTTGACACTCGTGGCGCTCTATATGGGTTCGATCCTTGATCGGTTCTAATACCCTTGGACGAGGTATTTCATCAACATTTGATCATCTTGACCGATGGGTATTCAATGGGATCTGGTAATGCTGGAGCAACTGCAGGACCTCAGGAAAAGCAGTAGCATCACTGATGAGACTACCGTGGGGGAATAAGATCGTACAATATAATTTTTAATACAGAAATATTTTTTTCGGCACAGCCGGCTCCGTGGTCTACTTCTAATATCTCTTTGGAATCGTTTGCAATATAGGACAATCTGATTCGATTTCAAGAAGATTGAGTGGACGCCTTATTAGATGACTTTGTCGTATATAGAGGTAAACAACCAAGAAAGGGATTCTAACATGGATTTATTCTACGAAAAGGAAATTAAAATCGATGTTCGAAGTATCTGTGCTACATACAATTAAATCTGCAAAAAAATAAAGGTCACTGGCATCTATGTTTCCATCGGAAGACAGTTAAACAATGCACAGATAGTGTAAACGTGCCCTTCCCTCTTGCTTACAGCGAAAAACAACCTGTCCATTAAACATGTTAAGTGGATGCCCCGTATGGAGGAGGGTCATAACCTAGGCACGTCACTAACCCACTGTACCCTTCGTAAAAGAATTAGGGAAACCACTAACAATCATGTACAGGTGACGCCAAAATGCTGAATAAATAAGCCAAATAAAACCTATATACCTCACCATTTCAATAACAAAGATTCCAAATTTTCAATGTATTTTGATTTAATATGTTATCTAATTATAAATCATATATGTAGGCGATGTACGGCACCAAGTCAACACGCACACATCCGCACGACCGCACACAAAAAGGCGTACCCACACATTTTGAGAATACAATCACACAAATTTACGAATCGATGCAAATTATGCGATTTTATTCATGTAATAGAACACTAACATTTTATTTTTCTGTCGAAATTGTTCCCATGGGATGTAAAAAATAGCTATGCAAACCCCAGGAATCAATAAAAACTATGAAATAGATATTATAATCAACACACATCGTTGTGAAGAAAGCTTCAAGGTGGATAGCATTACGAAATAGTAGTAATTAGGTTCCCTATCAGACAGCAAGGCATATTCAATTTCTCTTTATGACCCCAAAAGATTGCGGACGCCTCTTGCCATGCTGATTTTCCTAAGAAATTTCCGCTACATGGCTTTAAACAGCCACCTTAAATTGATTAAACTAGTTATTTTAAAGCGAATGATGGATAATAATAATAATAATATTAATTTTTATATAGCGCTTAATACAAATGTCTCTAAGCGCTTTACAAATATACTATTACCCTAAGTGGACTAAGTTTATCCATCATTTTCAATGGGAGGCCGGTTAACATAGATTTCCGAATATCTGAGGGTCATAAAACGGTGTCCAGTTTATTACTTTTCCGATAGTTATATTGAAACTACGACATTGACACTTTATGGCTCGCGCTTCTTTCACTATTACCTAGTCACAAACGAAATTGATATTTGCATAGAGCCCATACTCCCCTTTTTACCTCTAGATTGCTTTGATTTGGAGCCTAGAGAAGCTTCGCTGACGATAATTAACTGAAACTTGAATCTTAGATATTCAGGTTGTTTGAACCAAGCAGACCCGGGCAACCACTGAAAATGCACAACAAGTGCGATGATTACACCTTGGTCGATTTTTAAAATCAAAATGGGTTCTTGTGTTCCGGTTTCCGAAGAGAGGGCAAATTTCATTTCGTGTGGTACGCTCCGAGAAGAAAAAATGTCACTCTGTGACGCCGTGCTTAATTTGCTCCTAGGTGAATGTCTGTTTGGCTAACACTTTACTCCTGAATAGTAGAAGTTGTTAACTAGCTCAACATACATGCCGAAGACGAGGCGTATTTGCGTTTAGATTTCTTTAGTAAAATGTATATCTATTCTTTGTCTCAAATTTTTTTAATTGCATGTTTCCATGCAAACACTTGGGCATTATCACTTTTATTTTGTACTGTGTGTGTTATCACGTGTCATTTATTGATGTTGAGAAACGAAATTAGAAATCTGACATGTCAGATTGATATTCAATACAATCTTTGCAACACACACAGGACTGTAGACCTAAATAAGCATAATAAGTATAATCAATGAGAATTTTTAAATGAGAAGAAAGGGAAAAAAAAAAGGAAGGAATTTTCTTTAAAAGCATTATTGCAATTTTGTTTGTAAGAATATGGGTCAAGTTTTATTGTATTTGATTTAATACAGCATACATATTTAGAGAAAATACACCGTAAACCAACGTGAACAAACCCGTAAAGACCACTAATATGATTATAAAGAATAACCCTCACTATTATGCTCATAATAATATGCACTAAGAAAAAGGTGTAAAATCTGACAGAAGAAGTAGTGATTAAGAGAGAGAGAGAGAGAGAGAGAGAGAGAGGAGCAATAAGTAAGAAAAAAGAAGGAAGATGAATGAAATGTGGTAGATGCTAGAGAATTGTCGATGAAAATCGTAGGGAAAGGGGGCGTTACATATTTCATACTTCCCAAAGCCCACTTTCTACATGTTTATTTCTGTCTTCTTCTCTTGTTCGTCTCAAGTTTCATGGAATTTCCTTCCAAACGTAGACTTGTGGGCAGGCGCGTACGCAGGGGGGTGGTTTGGGGGTTAACCCC
>BEXV01000735.1:155608-178373 GCA_003118195.1 Hemicentrotus pulcherrimus
AAAAAGTAAACAAAAGGTTGAGAGCGAGGGTAGAGAAGAAGGAAAATAAGAAGAAAAAAGTGGGATGATAAGGAGATAGGTTGCTCGAAAACGCTCTTCATAATTATAATACTATAAGAATCAGCATCGTGGGGACAACCATGATAAGTCTTATAAGAAATCTGTGGTAAGAAGTGCATTAAACGGTTATTAAACAAAATATTTGGGGGTGATCTGATCTGATGGTCTTGATGTAGCGTATACAGCAGAGAAGAAAAAGAAATGGAGATAGGAGTGAAACATGGAAGACAGTATTTCAATTATTTTAAATATATATTTTGGAGTAACGTCAAATTCATGGAAAAAAAGTATCAGAAACTGGGAGATGCCTAAATATATATCACTTTGATTATATTGAATAAATATGATTTCAGAGAAAATGAAATGTCTTTTTTTTCTTGCTTGCTTCGCTCGATTATAACACGATTACGACTTAACCCCTACTAAAGCGAGTGCAGTGCATATCACTAATGCCCGAACGGGTCGGTAATATGAATATAAAGTCGATAATTAAGTAACAAACCTGATGAAAATGCCAAGACTTCGCATCAGAATGAATCCCTCATGATCACACCAAACATATACTAAGTACAGGTCGGTTTCAATCTCTACCGAACGACTCCACCCTCATTCATTAATATTAATAATGGGACATATCTCTTGGAAAGATTTTCTGATCATACCCAGCTTCAAATAAGGTAAGACTATGTATTACCAGTTTTCCATTATTTAACTTGGAATAGGAATTTTAAGCTTGTTGGAAAGGGTAAATGGATTTAAATGCTTTTAGTCATATTACAAAATATATATTTTCGGAAAGTTAAGACTGTACTTTGGTGACGCGTGCTGCTAGAAATAATGGAAAATCAGACTCTCCTTTTTCGATTACGTATGTACGCAGATTAAGTCAAAGATACATACTTATATTGCCGGAAAGAACGGGTCCTTTTATGTCTCTGGTGAATTATGGTGATGTCTTTGAGGATAAGCTCTAGACATGTGGCGCAAAGGAATTATACCCTGCTTTCTCATACTATGAAAATTTACTAGACAAAATTGTGTTAGTATATCTTTGTAAACAAATTCAGTTCACTTTCCACCTCTTTGTCCTTATCCCCTCTCTATATCACTTCCTGTGTCGGAATGTGTACTTTCTTTTACCATCAACATTTCAACACTCTTCTAAAATCAAATTTAATCCTACACGAATTGAATGTGTGAAGGTGTAGTATTATAGTAGTTCAATTAGTTCGCGAATTATACAAAAGGGGTGTTTTTTATATATTTTTGTTTATCTCTCTCTCTTTGGATTCCTGAGAAATTTAAACAGGGGATTAACAAATATCATTTTTTAAAATTTTGTCTTTGTCTCTCTCTCTCTCTTTGGACTCCTGAATTTTTTTAAAAGCGAGGTTATAAAATATCTTGATTATCATAGATAGGGGGTACATTATCAAAGGAGTGTTCCAGATTGAGGGGGTCTCTATGGCAGGAAAAGCCCGCGAAAAGCCCGCAAAAGGGGGCTCAGAAATGTTGGCAGTCATGGTACATAAGCATTTGTCTACATCAATAACCCACTTCTTGTGATGGCCAAGATTAAACTTTTTGAATCTTTGCGCAGCATAAAACGTATGACCATTCGGTACAATTGTCTGAAAATCAAGACTATTACTTTTGGGCTCTATAGCCCTAAAGTCGATTTGACAACTAATAGTCATTATTTTCACACTTAAAGACATTTTCAAGCCCCACCTTTTTTAGGGTAGTTCTAAATTAGTATTGTCTTCCAAATGCAGTTGGAATTTAACTTTTTCATTTTTTGGCCTGCAAATGGGACATAGTACCTTTAAGTGTTCGGTAATAGGGTAACGCATCATATATGTCCCTCGGCAAAATCCAACCTATCACACCTTAATTGATGAAAAGTATTTTTTTCGCACTGTCGTCTGGTCACAGAAAAATTATTAATGATTTGATTGAGTATGTCTCATTCCTTTTTTCTTCCTCACGTCGAGTTTTGTACCTAATATTTGTTTGGTTTTCTTTGGGTTTCATTTCTCGTTTTCTCCCACCTCGTTTTTCTCTCTTCGTATAGCCTGTAATCCCTGTATCTCTCTATCCAAAACTATAGAATCAACCGTATCCCAACATTTCTGGTGATGTTAGTTGTCGTTGCCGTCGTTCTTATCATGCTTCTCAGGCAATTTAGGAGTGAAAAGTACCTCTCAGCACCCCCAATCAAGGAATTCGTTCACAATGTGCCCGCCCTGGATACACCACCGACTTCTTCCAATTGGTCTCTCTGTCAACACAAGATAAGTCGTCTACCAACATTTCTTCCACCGCTCTGTCACAAGTCCCCTGACTCACTCTGTTCTTTTGTGAGTGATTTATTGATACCTAGACTTGACGGCTGCGTAAATGTTGAGACAGCAACCTTTCGCCATCTCCTCTCGATCGATGTATTCCATGCCTATCTGTTGAATGGATGTCACCTTATAAACCACGGGCTAAGGCAGGCCATCACAATAAGTGTATAATGCTTCTGACATTCTATTTATCCTCCTCATCGATACTGTTTTCATAAGAATCATGTTTGTGTCCTCCTTCCATCTACCTTCATTTGATCCTGTTAATGGTCTGATGTCAGGGATACGCTCGATTGCAAATCAGAGTCAGCGGTCAACCAGATACATATTTTTTTTTACACGTACAAGGGATTTTAAATCAGGTTAGTTATAGGGTTAGGGTTAGGAGTATAGTTATTTTGGTAGCGATAGGGGTTAGGTAAGGTTATGTTTTTGGTACGGAGGATGATTGGACATTAGGCCATTAAAGAAAAACATTTAGTGTCTTGCCTTTTTGAAAAATAGGAAGGAGGAGGCCCGTTTTTTCTTCTTCAAAATTGCTGCCCGGTCCATTTTTCCCGACTAGCTGGACATCCAAACGGGCTATTTGTCAAGATGGTCGCCAGCATTTGTGTTTTTAAAAAAAATGTTTTCTTCAGAAAAAAAAAACATTTTAGCGGTATGTTTTTCATGTTTTTTCATTAAAAAAAAATTATTACGAAATAGAAAAACAAAAGCAGGAGGCCTTTAAGAAAAAAGGAAGTAGGCGAGACGCTTTACATGATTTTTGTTTAAATAGTCTCATAAAACTTCACATTTATTTAGATTGTCTGTCTAGACAAATATATATTTCTATTTGACAACATTCAAATATGTTCACAATTATTCAGGGCCCAATGGAAGACCACTACCTAATATGGAATGGGCTACCCTAACAAAACACTGGAAATAAATCAATCAATAAATAAAATGTGATGCATAACCAGTTTCTTAAGAAAGATAATGATTATCTTGTGGTACCTCATCAGATTTTTATAATCTACTTAATCATTGAATTTATACGAAAATGATAACAGTGATACTTACGTTAAAAGAAATTATGTAAATTATGAAGTGGGTGTGGGTGAGGTGCGATAAAAGTTGAATAACGGTATGATGATTTTTTTTTATAAAAGTAGCTCTAATTTTTCTGAAATTTTGACTGGTTACGAAATAGTAATTACACAAAATCAACGAGAGGGTTACACCTCATTATGAACTCAGAGACGAAAATAGGTTGCTATCAAAATGAAAACAGATATAGATAAAATAATATGGTGTTCATGATATATGGCTATGACATTGAATTAGCATCTTTGTCATAAGAGTGTAATGCTCACGATTCACATAAATTTTCACTTTAGTACATTTTTATATCTGATATTTCCAACCCCTCCTATATGCCGTTACTCACATTTTAATGTTGGTAACGTGTTGTTGGTTGCTGCATGATGTTCACCGTGATACATTTTCTGTCAGAACAACATTACAAGGACATAATGGGTGTAGAAGCTTGTTCAAACTTTTATCTTGAGACTATGAAATCTATTTTTTGTTATTAAGGCATGGGAAAGTAGTGGGCAGTTACTGTGGAATGATATATATTTTGATATATGAATAGACTTAACAATTGGTATGATTTTTGAATAGTGAGGAAACAATTTCACAATATCTATTTGAGGTAGCGATTTTCATTTCATGAAATATATTTCCCTTTCTAATTGTAATATTTGTTATCAAATTTGTAACCCTTTTCCCCCGAAATGGCGTTAAATATAATTTGTAAGATGCATTGTACAACCAAAAGAAGCCCTTTATTTGGTCAGTCACAGGTGTGAGTGTTCTATATTATAATTAACATTAATGCAATACCCTGAATATATGGGGTAAGCATAGACTAATGGATACCATTGTTATTGTAGTTGTCAATGGAATATCTACCCTGGGGAACACCCTAGTATTACCTCAGTCAAACCGCCAAAGTGACTCCACAAACCGACCGATAATCGAAAAGTCTCGACCACCTGGGGGTAAGCCAATTTTCCAGCACTCGGTGCCATTGAGAGTTTTTACACCGCGAGGCGTCGCTAGGGAAGGGTGTGGGGTGTAACATTTGTGCACAGATTTTCTGTCAGTGATTCTGTTTTCTTTAGAAGTACCCCTTTCGCTCCTTGAAGGCAGCTCGCAAATATTGAGGTTTACGTTTATAGTTTGCCTGTGATACAAAGTAGGAGGGAGCAACTTACAGCAAAGTTGAAAATAGAAGGACATGTCTCGATTAATCATTCATTCATAATTCTTTTTCTTATTATCATTGCTTATCTTTTTGAAGAAACTAGTTTATCTTTTTATTATATATTGCCGCAAAATGTTGTTTCTTCCTTACAGTATATTAAATAAATGTCTCTCTTATCTTTTTAAAGTGCAAAGAGACATCCCTGTATTATGTGCTATAAAATCACAATTTATCATTATTATTATTATTATCATTATTATTGCTACCTGTCAGTTATCATCCCTTCCCTCAAAATGGTCTTGCGATGCCCCCTCGCTATATGCTTCCAGCATCATGTGAACTAAATACAAAAAGAGCGTGGAATAGACATCACTGGCGTCAGACCGGGACCAGGGACCTCGCATGAGACTAGACGAAGTGACAACTTGAATAATGGGCCGTCAAACCCCGACTTTTTCCAATTAAACGTCGATGTTTCTTCACCGGGACGACGCTTTAGCAATTATTTAAAGTCATACTTGTCTGAAATCTTAAGGTTCAACGAACCCTCAACAATTGATGCTTGACTGTTATCAATAATGCTTATTACTTAAACAATGTATGTTGATAATATAAATAGTGTTTAAATTAAAAATATGTGAATCTCAAGCCACTGGGAGAGTAAGTGACGGAGGAGGGGGAGGAAATAATCATAAACTTTGCGTTTCTTGAGGTAAAACTGTTATGCAAGATGGATTACAGTTTCCAAGGCAATGTATAAGTGATAAACGGTGATATGATTAAGTGGATAAAGCGATAATCTTGAATTACAGTCATCAAGTTTCAAGACCAATTCAGTTCACTCACACCTTTATGAGACCCATTCATCCTCGAATAGTCCCTCATATGCTCATGAATAAATCGATGTGTTTCGTGGAGTTTACTTAATACAGGCATTATACTTACTGTCCTGCATAAAGGTAAAACGTTTCAAATTCATCTGTTTAAAACAAAAAATGACAGCTTCACCTCTCTCTGTATCTTTGTCTTTCTTTCTTTGCCTTCTCTCTCTCTCTCTCTCTCCTTCAATCAATGTTTTTGTCCTTTTGTCCCTTTCTCAATCCGTATCTCCTTTTTTTTTTGTTTATCAATCTCTCTATCTCCCTGTATGTATCATTACCATTATTACTACATATACTGTCATGATGATGCTGTGAACCTTTTTGTTGTTATACAAGCGGTTTTCATACCGTCGCGTCGCCCGCCCCTCATATTCATTAGCAAACCATGGAGACACCTTGGTTATTTGAGATTTGCATTAGAATCAAACTGTACGAAAAAAAAAATCATTGAACTTTATGCTCAAAATATGGCGTTCTTTTCTTATTGTACAATTCAGTACTCAATCACAAACACGCACACACGCACACACGCACACACACATCCGCCACCATGGCCACTGTATGATGTGAAAGTATAGTCTAAGATGACGAAAGAACTATTGGAAGGGAGATGAGAAGTATGATGAGGAAAATAAATAGTAGGATAAAAATGTCATGAAATACAATTCTTCCTCATTTCGTCTTGTGTAACAAAGAAATGTGGAGTATAAAATCTAAATATACATGCACCTGCGAATGACTGACATCTGAATACCGAAAGCTCTGCATGATGATTTTACGATTCCAACGGAGAAGTTAGGAATATGAAGACGAGGGGGACCAATGTAATTCAAGATAAATAGTAGGAATTTTAAAAATGGAAAAAGAAGAAAGAAATTTTAAAGATGCAGCCAACATGATCAACAATTCTAAAATCATTAATTTATTAAAGGATTTATTGGTTTGTGAATTCTGATATTCGTATACCTGGTCACTTAGTGTAGTATATTCTTAATGATATAATAGCACAGTATTAATTTGTGGATTATAATTGCACAATTATCTATGAGTTATTATGATTTATGCAGGTATTCTTCACACCAAAAACATGCTGTTTTTTTCCTCCTCTCTCTCCGCTTGAAAAGGCGATCAGAAATTAAAGCAGTATATGTGGTAAATATATATTTGAAACTTCTCTGTCTTAAAATTGTCCGAACGATTAGTTGGTAAGTGGCATCATTTTTACTGACGCCTGTGCGACGAAACTTGCGGCACTTCCGGTTAAAGTGTGCACTGCCCATATCAGCGTTTTTCTACCTATTTCTGGTCACGGCACCCTTTCGAGGAATAACAAGTTTCGCGTCACCTCCAACATTTATTTTCCATCACTCTGATGCACGTAAAGTGCCATGTACACACGAATGGATTCATTTTATTTCTTAAAAAATGTGAGCCAGCGATCAAAAAGTAAGAGGAGATTTTTTATTAAGGTAAACATGTTATTTCGTAATCTTTACACACTAAACAATATATGTCAGGCCAAGTAAAAAAAAATATACATGTTTAGCGTCCCCACCCGGATCCTTTATGGGGGCCGCCTCCTTTTTTTCTTTTTTTTTAATAATTATTAAAAAAAATATTTTTTCTTCTTCAATAAATTAAAACATGAAAAACATATTGCTAAAATGATCTATTTCTGATTTTAAAAAAATACCGGCGGCCATCTTAGAAAATAGCCCGACTGTCCGGAAAAATGTACCGAGCGGCCATTTTTATAAAAGAAAAAAGAAGAAGGGCCTCCTTTGTATTTCTTAATAAAAATACATACCGGTTTCTGAAATATATATATTATTTAAACGAACTTTACGTTCATTTCATAAAGGGTAAACACAATATATGTTTAATTAATTCTCTTGCGGCACACCAAGGCATGTCCTACGGCACCCAGGTAAAAAAAAAACAGCTGACCTATATCGTGCTGTAAAGCATAAATGCTCAATTGATGTTGCACGAATGATACGATGGCAAAGTCAAGGGAGTGGTAACGGACCCTATGCTCATTCAATATATTGGTAACACGATCTAGTGAGAAAAACGCCAAAAATCGTTGCACAAACAGCTATTTAATCGCATCGCTTCTTTATACATGACAGCATCAACTTGCAAGCGAGCGCTGTTAAAGGTCTTCTCGCTCTACAGCACATCAATTCAGAAAACAACGGTAAAAATCACTACAAAGTTCGGGGAAAGTTACCCTGACCCATAATTTGGCATTCCGACAGTATGGTAGTGGTGGGTACTACTTCAACCTACAGCATCATGTAGAACAAAGAGAATGTACATGTCCAAAAAAGCATCAAACAACCAGTGAAGGAAATCATGTGGCTTTCATTTCAGCACTTCTTCCCATATGTTTGCATCATTAGGGACTTTTAGATTCGCACGAAGACAATGGGAATCGCTACGATCGACGTCCTTTTAATAATCTGCCTTGAATGGACGTCACACGTTTCAGTCCACGCAAATCTAAAAGTTCCTATTGCTTCAGCACAGTGAGAAGAGATGAATACACCATAGACGTCAAGATAGAGTTTAAGGCAAAAGCGTGCAAATAAATAAAAATCAATATTCTTCAAGACGATCTTGTATAGCCTATTTATGGCGATCCTCACGCAAGGTGAACAAATGACGAGGGTTCGATTCAGAAAGAGAGAGAGAGAGAGGCTGACAGAGAGAGGGAGACAGGAAGGGAGAGAGAGAGAGAGAGAGAGAGACGGGAAGCAAGAGAGGGTGAGGGAGGGAGAAAGAAGGATATAGATTGAAGCAAGGATATACAGAGAACAAATGAAAGAGACGTGTGTCAAAGAAACAAAGCACAATAAAATGAATATAAAGGAAGACAGCAGATACAGACATAATTTGTTCACGACATATACGTCCTAAATCTTCATCTTCTTTTATTTTTTAAACTATTCCTACATTTCGATGGTGTTTTGGTGAATATGAGAAATTTGTACCAGCAAAAATGTTAATCTTTCTGAGCAGTTGGCTGACAACAGTTCAAAGTTCTTGAGTTATTCTTCTTCTTTTGTAAAAGTACAGACCACAATGCTGTCGGTGTATTTTCGTACTTTTAAAGTTGTGCCGATATGAACAAATGCTAATACAACTTTATATAAACGTACAGTGATATATAATGGACCTTGCTTATCAAGTACTATACCTCGTAAAATACGTGAATTGAAATCTATTAACACTTTTAAACCTAATACAAAACATACTTGATGGACCTATATTGATATTAGCTACAGATTTTAAATGGTTGTTAAATTCATTATATTTTACATCTAAATGTTTTTTGTTTACTTGTTATTATAGCTTAAATGAAATCATAAAACTTATTTATATTTGATTAATTGGTCAGCCGCATATAAGAACCACCTTCTTTCTGGCTGCTACCAGCCTTAGCAATTTCCTTTATATTATTCATGTTTGTAAATTGATTCTGTGTATTTCTGTGTTTATCTATGTTAGTAATTGTAATTGTGTGAAACTTTGTATACTGCTTTTGTTTTACCCTTTATGTTTTGTATTGCTTGGCAAAATAAATTGAACTGAATTGAATTGAATATATGTACAGTGCTTTGGAAGATCTAATCTACGTGCGATTAAAAAGAAAAGGCGCAATCCTAGCGCAACTGTGCTTTCTGCACCGCAGTCTTAAAGCTGGCTACTGAGGTACAGGCGATTGTACTACAAGGGAGAACGTTCTAGAATCTGATGGTGGCAGGAACGAAAGTTTTCTGATATGTCAAAGTACGATCATATGGGACGTGCATCTTCATCTGATGGCCACGAAAGAAGTCGAGACCTGATTGCAGTATTGTGCAGCTGGCACATCAACCAAAGAGTTGCGTATACTGTACATGATTAGCACCTTGATCTGTGCTCGCCTTTCTTCAAGGGTGGGCCATTGCAAACAAAGGAAAATTTGGTGACACTTCTTGTGCGACGTTGGTCTCCTATGGTAAACCTGGTGTACAGCTGTTGCACCATCTCCAGCTGACAAATATTATCCCTGGTGAAGGAGTCCTACACTTCTTATCCGTTTTCCAGGACAGGTCTTAAGAGAGCATTGTAGCATAGCACCTTGACGTTTCTTGGGCAAGAGCTCAAGTTGCGTTGCAAGAAGGCACGGGTGGAGTTTGCCTTCTTGGCAACAGGTCAATATGGTGATTACAGTTCATGTTTTCTGTATGTGTGTACCAAGATACTTGGCAGATCTGACCCTTTTCAGTGATTGACCATGGATTGCGTATGTCTTGTTGATTGGGGTCCTCTTTTTAGTGACTGAGATGGTCTGACATTTGTGAAGATTAAATGTCATCAGCCAGACTGATTCCAACTGCTGCAGGGAATTGAGATCCTCTTGCAGTTCTTTAGCATCATCTTGAGAGCAAATCTTGCGGTAGAGGAGACAATCATCTGCAAACAATCTGGTTGTTGATTGACAAGAGACACTATCAGGTAGGTCGTTGATGTAAAACAGAAAGATGAGCGGGCCGAGGACACTACCTTGCGGTACCCCCGATGAGACTGGGACAGTGTCTGAGGTACATACAATGAGAACTACTTTCTGTGTTCTGTTGTACAGAAGGTCTTGTATCCAGCTCAGTGTAGACTGAGGAATGCCATAGAATTTCAGTTTGTTAAGAAGTCGATGGTGAGGGACTTTATCGAAGGCCTTTCAGAAATCTAACAGAATCATAGTCCCTTGGCAAGGTCGTCACAGGTGAGGATGAGTTGGTGATACATGAACGACGTTTGCGAAATCTATGTTGGGCATTTGAAAAGATGTTATTTACATCAAGGTGACCCATAGTCAAGCTGCAGATGATATGTTCTAAGATATTGCATGGAATAGATGTCTTTGTTTGCCCATACCGCTAAGTCACTTGGAGGATGTAATTTGTTCATTCACAGACGTAAATATTCCATCAATGATTTTCACATCATGTGTATTTCAGGCCACTTTTATCAAAACGTACATCAAGATCTTTTGAATGATGAGACAAGATTTTAACGTGCTTAATTTAATTTCCCCCTCTTTTTCATTAAACAGACATGCATTTATGGAGTTCTACGTAGCCTGTTAAGTAAATTAGACCCACCAGATGGAGCTGCTGTTGGAAATCAAAACTTGGTATTATAATCTTCTTGATGTTAACGGAAATTATTGGAAGTAATGGTAAAAAATATTGGAATTAATGGAACTGATTGGAATTGATGGTAACAAACAAGAAACTGTGAATAAAAATCCCGAAAAGTCCTTTGTGTGAGTTGACCACAAACCACCATCATTCTAAATGACGTCTATTGTACATCAGATTGCCTGTGTTTCACTGGGGGAAATGCAATTTTGAGTAATGAGTTAATTTATTTTAAGAAAATAAAAATAGAGCTCATAAGTAGCACATGCTTTTTTCGGTATTTTAAGAAAAACAAAAATGTTACAAATGCACACTATTTAAATAGTAGTAATTTCAAATATTAGATGAGGAACTACCAGAGTTGGGTAAACTTTTTTTTACGTACTTTAAATAGCAATATAATTGTTATGTTTAATCACTACTGACAAAAAACTAATTAACTGTTTTGCTAGACATGAAACTTATTATCATGAAATGTTTGAACTAATTAAAATGACGATGAAGATGTGGATAACGCAAACTTGAGGCAGTAAATAGCAGAAATGAAATTTATTTTTCCCACTCCCACGGAATTAGTGTCGGAAATGATTATGAAGTAAATATCTTTTAACTTGAGTTCGAAGGGTCATTTTGTATATCTTGTATGAAGAGTAAATAACAAATGCATTTGCAGAAATAAATCTCTCCCTATCCTCTAAATCTTTTCGAGGAAATTCATCATATGTGGAAGTTGGCGCCCCAGCTTAAATAGTCTTAGACTTGATTTACTTAAAGTGGATTCCACATATATGGTGAAGAATTAGTGAGATCAATAATTAGCAAGCATTCTATTTGCAATAAACTGGCATTCCGTGCTCTGTTGCATGTATTCCTATATAGATTTACGTGACTTTGTCTGATTGAGTACAATTAAATACCCTTAACCCAGATCTTTAACACGTGATATCAAATACTAATTCATTTTCATCTCTCCACCCTCTTTGTCTCGCTCTATTGGTCAATCTCTCGCTCCATTCCTTCATCATTCTTTCTCTATCAATTCATCTCTCTATCTCTCTTCCCGCTCTCACTCACTCACTCTCTCTTTCTCTTATTTAACTTTCTATCTACCAACTTCCTTATAAAAGCATTTTTATTATTTGATTAACTCTCTCTCCCACTCTCTTAAAAAATCTCAATCATACTGATCAGATTTGATGTAAATATTCTTTATATCTGTTCTTGTGAAAAAGAATTTATTCTCTATTTCCTGATTCTCTTTTGTTTAATCAGGAAATTGCAATTACAATTTTACATGAATGACAGCCATGGCTAAAATATATGTTAGGCACAACAGATAACACTTTCAAAAATATACATGTAAAAACAACTAGCAATACAACAAATAGGACTTAGATTTTGTAACTAAAACCATAAACATATCGCAAAAGTTTTCAGAAGTACAAAAAAACACATGAGGTATTATTGTTTAGATATTTACTATTATGTCATAAAAGTCAATACAGGCATAGTAAAAGGATTACAATAAGTACATTTAAAACAGGTGGGGGGGGGGTGGCGAGGAGACAAGCATTCAGTTTTTGAAACATGTGAACATGTTATCGTAATGGAAAGGTATGATGTCACGTTTTCATCATGTCACAAACATTACATTTTCAGAATCATAATCTGTCATTCAGCTGAAATATGTAATCATCTAAATATCTTGATGGATCGATTGCAAAGCTCTCGAAAATATATGTCGTTTTTCTCGGAATAAAAAATATACATTTTTCTTTTTATTTCCCAAATGGATTCCGCAGGGTTACAACACCCTTGTCTCAACCAATTCTGTTGAGTATAATATACACCCTGACATTCCTCATTTTGTAAACACTTTTATCAACAATTTTCATCACGTTCACGACGTCGATGCAAATGGTGCAGGAATTCAATTTCACAAAACATTTAGTTTAATTTATGTCCTCATTTCATTTAGACATCTGTGCTGAATTATCGAATGGTCTCCTCTACACTTTTGTATTAGCCCTCTCTCTGTATCTGTATGCAATGGCTCTTTTTCATAACCTGTCTGTCTGTGTATTTGTTGGTCCGTAAGTATGTCTGTCTATCTATCTACATGTCCTTCTAATGCGTGTGTGCGTGTATGTGTGCGTGTGAGTGTGTGCGCGAGAGAGATTCTTTATTCTCCCTCCAATCAATCATAACATCCACTTACGTTCAATTTCGACCGTCTCCCTCTCTCCCTCTTTCTTTTACATCTTTCTCTTTGTCTCCTCTCACAAGCCCTCTTAATCCTCCATCATTGTTCGTCTCACCTACCCTCACCCGTCTTTTTTCTCTCTCTCTTTCTGTCTATGCCACATCGTCTTCCCATTCTTTCGGCCTTCTTTATTACTATGCTTTTCTCGTTTATCATGTTTCAATTTGCTTTAATTTTTTAATCATCTTTAATTCATCTCCCTTTTTCTCACGAGGCGACATAGTGTACGGGACTAGCTGCCCTCTCACATAGCTCACGAAGTTCGAGAAAATAGGAAACTTCAAGTGACATCAAATATGTATGTCCAGTCTGGACTTCACATATCTAATGTGCTCGAAGAAAAGCATAATTGGAAAGAAAATAACTAGATGGAAGATTCTATTCGAATTTCTTTTCGCTCTGATGATTATGGATTACGGGACTTTTAACGACTTTTCCATCCTAATTTGAAATTCATTTTTTTCCTGCTATCAGAAATTACGACTGATCGAGTTTCGATTTCAATCCATTTGTTTTCTAATTTATATTTCATAATCTCATAAAATTCCATAACTTTGAAGGTAAGGTAAGGACGTTGCTATTAAAAATCATTCGAAGCCACTTGGCATAATTGCAAAAATATATACAGCGCATAAAGACATCACGATCAATCATTTTACATAATCAAACATGACTATGTAACTATGACAATAAATCGAAGGCAAAATACATAGTGATTTTTTTCTTCAGACGCAATTGGATATAGAATTTAATTCCCCAACTTCATATAAACAACTAGAATTGGTTGTATTCAGGTCACGTGATAGGTGAATGTTTGACAATATGTCTCTTACCCCCACTCTCAACACCGACATAAACATCACCACTTGAAACACCCACAATGAACTATATACATACTATTATCCATCGCAACTACAGGACAACAATATTGAGTTACGCTCAAGACAATATCGCGACTCAATATGTGACGAATCAAAGTAATATCTTACAATAGCAAAGCAAGTAGACAAATATAGACGGTATTTGTATTAGGAAATTTAATATATCATTTAAGATCCTTCCAATTTTGAGCCTTTTTGTCATTGAACAAATATTTTCTCAAGGACGACTAATGATCATTTTATCTTCTAGCGACTATAATAAGTTTGGCATTCTGTTGTTTAAATTCGAATTATAACTTGTTTGTCGGTACTGCATGCATGATACACAATATCTTATTACGGCGCTATAAAATAATGTGTTTTTTAATGTTCGATTTACTACTCCGGTATCATCAAGTGGTATGTCAAGGTTTCCACACTAGCTACTACATTGGAAAAGGAATGTACTCTTCGATTTAAAAGTCTATTTTGAACATATTTTTAGTCCATAAAAGCTTTTGAGCCATGAATTGTCAACCATGCTAACGCTGTGTAATGATTTTCACTGTTTTATGTGTACTATATAAATAAATATATTTTGCTTATACTTTTGGAGGTTCTGTTGTATCTATTTTTTGGCATACGTGGTAAAGTGAGTGGTGATTAAATTGGTCTGATGCGTATCGGTTCATCAGGCTTTTCATGTATTTATTAGCAAATATGCTTCCTTATAAGTAAATGGCTGGTCATACATGTCATTGGTCATAGCTATAATAATCACTTTTAAGTGCATGTAATGGTAAATATAAACCGAAGTGATATTGATTGGTTACCTTTAGAGAAATGCAATCAGTCAACTCATATACGAGCATCAAAACCTATTTTACTGAACCAATTCAATGAATTCACTTATAATACGGATTGGTAATAGATTAGTCTACTCTGTTTCCATACATTTTGCTTTTGCTATACCATATTAGTTGACCCTGAAATTATACCGAATATAATCCGTGATGAGTAAACAAGTTATAAACGTTTCACTAGTCAAGATAAAATGCTGAAAACCCGAATAAAATATACCATTGGGAAATCACATCGTACGTTGATAACAATAAATGCTATAAATACAAACAATACCCAAGGCTTTTATCTTTCGCTTTCAGTTTATATTACCAAATTAACTTTAAGTGCCATACCCCAAACAAAATTCAAAGAAAGAAATTAATCTGAAGGAGTGACAGTAAATTCCTCTGGAGGAAAGCTCAATGTGAATTCTGTGATGACCAGCGTTAAAGAATCTCATTATATTTGGTATTGGTTTACGGTATACATGGTTAAATAGTCGACGGTAGCACGACATCCACTAAGAGCCTATGTGGAATTGTGTTTCGATATTTTTTAATGATATTGGCACTCAAATATAGAGACAACAAGAATAACAAATTATTTTCTCTACAATTTTGTTATTATAAAATGTACGCAAAATGGGATTATTGTGATTTAGCATGCTTCATTCAATCTATGACACCTCTGGATCTAAATACATTACGTATAGAAATGGAGATGAAAAGTAACAAACACTTATTGATATGATTGATCAGACCAAATGTGCCTAAACTGAACCCAAGTGAACATGATTTTTGTCTTCATGAAACGATTTTGGTGTGCATGTTGTCGCATTACTCATCATGTCGTGTGCTAGATGTTTTGTGTAACAAATACACAAATTGAAATCGTTTTTATTTCAATCTGTTTAATTTGATAAGGACGCAAATCCCTTGTTTACGCCGATTTTGCTCTGATCAGCCGATATACTTTGGGAATAATTTCACACAAAAATAAGAAAACCTACCTGCGGAATGCTGAAGACAGCTGCGACAATGTAGGACATCATGATCATTAATTTGGCCGTACGTGGTCGTTCCGTCTTCGCCAGTGGATAGAAGACGGCCATACAGTGATCGAGACTGATGTCGACAGTGAGAAAAGAAGACAGGAATAGTCCAAAGCTGGAGAAAAATTTGACAATCCTGCAGAGAAAATCCCCACCGTACCACTTAATGACCGAATACCAAATAGCATGGGGGAGCATGTGCGTATAGGTAACGAGGAGGTCAGCGATGGCGAGGTGGAGCACAAGAAGGGTAACCGTTGACTTCCGTCGACGTCGTAATCGAGTTGTGATCATGACAGTAGCGACGTTGCCGATGGTGGAGATGATGATCATGATGCAAAGTGCAATAATCTTGCCTAGAATGACCCCGTCAAGAGACGGGTGGAAGTGGGTACCATTACCCGACGCCCATGATTCCGAGGTATCGTCGAGACTTGAATACTGCTGATCGTGCTGCCCCGTGGTCGTTAACGGGTCTTCCATCGTGTTATCCGCCATTGCACTCGTTCGTCCAACCTGGGTCGTTCGTATGGTCCGCGCTTCAGTAACGCCTGATGGCAAACCTGCAAAGATATGACATCAAGTAAAAAATTAAGAAAAAAGAACACACTAAGAACAAAAACATCACCAAATTTCATAAATTAAATAAAATAAATCCAAGACAAGTACTTATGACTAGCAGTGGAAATGCTAAACATAATTCATAAAATGAATTGATATTTTGTCGTTGATTCTCTCTGTTTATATAAGTGAAAGAGTAGAGCCCACAAGGGTTTTAAAACTTGTAAAGTCTTGTCGTGATGTACAACACTGACTTAAAACTGTACAACGTCTGTAACATTGCCAACTGTACCTTTATCTATTCAGTATCGTTGCTGATGTAATCTCCTAAAATATTCTCCAAGCGAAAAGAATCCAGAAAACAAAAAGAAAATCTGTTGCTGAGTATGCAAATAGCGTATCCTTTTTGGTTGAGATTCAAGATAAAACTACACACGTTCAAAAAATCCATCTGCAACAAGGCACGTGTCGAGAGAGAATATGTTGAAATGTGATGAGAGATAACCCAAGCTCACCATCCGACACCACCTGACGATATCAGTTATACAATTTAAAAGAAGCGACACCGGTATGGTATGGCTTAATATGGAAACGTAACATATTTTTTCCCGCTCAAATGCAAGGGAGACAACACTTTTGAACAAAAAGCGAGAAGAGGAAAAATCCAGTATGAATGACGTGAAAAGTTGCCCCAACGATCCGAATGTTGTTCGCGACGCCACTAAATGTGCTAGTGGGGTTGGAGAAAAGAGCGAGAGGGGAAACGTGAGGCGAAACCACGAACTGACGAACACCCACTACCAGACGCACGCACGCGCACACTGTTGAGGATTATAACGCTGTTTCATTGACGATTATGATTCCTAACAGCGTAGGCGCGCGATAGAGATTCGTTTAGCTTTCAAAAGAGTTAAGTGAAAAATAAAGAGAAGGGGGGGGGTGGATATCTTTATAGACAGAGAGGCAGAAAAAATGAAATTAGATATGAAATGGAGGGCCTAATTACTAAAAGGATGGACAAGTGAAATTAAGAGCGACGGTGTTTTGCTGTTTGATATAAAAGATACTAATAAATGCATGAATATACTAGTAAAAATATCAATTTGAAGAGAGAAATGGAGAAAACAAAAATATTTATTTGAATTAATAGTGGAACGCGGGAATCATTTGTCAGAAAGTTACATGCCAAATCATCGTTTACAAATTCATGTCAGTGGCTGACTTCTCTAATTCGACGTAGAAGTATCGATTGGAACAAAAACGCTGCGCCCTTCAGATCGATGCCAATTTTAAGGTTACAGATGTAAATTTCATGAAATATTTGTTTCTTTTACATAGACCACCAGAACTACTCTTCTAAATTTAGCACACGTTTTGCATGAAACAAAAAAAAATCATAACATTTAAACTTGTACTCTAAGAATTTTAGAATTATTTACAACTAACCGTCAATTGACAATTGACTTGATTGAAATCACAAATTTATTTCACGTCCCTTTTTGTATAACTCTCGTTCTGAAAATTGCCCTGAAATGTCTTTTGATTCTTTGATGAATGTGGGACATGTTTATTGTCCTGAACCACAACGCTATAACTCCAAACTTTCTATTGATGAAACAGGCCTTTTCCCATGGCACTAGAAATGTGCCTGTAGCATCATTATAGTTGTACTGGCTAATACTGACAGAAATACTTTTTTTAAATTCAAGTTATTTTTGTTCATTCTGTTATGAAAATTATTGACAAAATCGGAAAGAGATGAGATGAGAGATGAAATGCTAACAGAGACTTCACATACGAATTTCGAATTTGGTGTATTTGACAATTTCGAACTGCTTTAATGCTTCGCGACCACTAATCACTAACAAACTCTACACACCCCCGTGATTATTTGTTTCCTTGTAGCCATGCATGGGTCAATATAATTAATGTGTGTTACTAATAAGGTGTCACCCGCCTAATGTAAGTGGTTAGTGGTTTGTTAGTTATTTTACCAGACTGATAAGAAAGCATAAATGCCTGTTAGTAAGTAGGACTGCGTAAGCTAATCGCGAGTTACTTGATGAGCCTCGGGAATGTGATATTATACAAACATTGAAATATTGTCATAAAATATGCAAAAGTTGCACTGAATTACGATAATGTGGGCTAATCGACCTCAGAGCGATCATTAGCGCAGGTAAAATATGCAATCAAAATGGGAATTACAGTAAATGTAGCGCCTTTATCTAAATATATCGTTTTCATTGCAGAGATATGTTTTTGCACTGATACGTTATCAAAACAAACACTCAACTATTTTATCATAACACATTGAAGCAATGTCAATAGCACATTCAAAGGTCTCTACAGAGGTGTCGCAGGTGGTATTAGCTGGTCGTGGGTTCGATCCTGGCACAGCACTTATGTTCTAATGCAAGGCATTTTTAGTATAATAGAATTTGAAAAAAAAAGTATTTTTATTAGGGAATTTATTTAATAAGCCTGCTGCTCGTACAAGTGATACATAAATGAAATATAAACCTCTCATATTGTACTTTGTATCAAATCGCATTCATAAAGCTCTGGAATATCGACATCTCGAACAGATACAGTTCTTCACCGATACAAAAGGGTTGTCATAGTAACAAAGTATGAAATTCAAGATTGAATGGATTCAATTTCGTCAACTGCTAAAAATTGCGTATGGTATTTCTAAGCACGTTAATCTGCTTTATATCCGACTTATATGCGTATTTCAAGAAGGAAACTTTTGAAATCTCAATTGAAAAAAAATAAATAACAAAGGCTGTGTAATACAAGCATATCTAAAATGATGAATACCTTTGCAGAGGCAAGTGAAGTACAAGGTGAAACAGTAAAGTATACAAATAAATTATTGTAGAATAGAGAGAGCGTTCACGTAAGGGAATCGATAAGAAGAAAGAGATTTCGAAAATTACATCGAAAGCAGAAAAAGAACGATGAAATTAATAGTTTTCTTTTACAACATAGTGATATTAATGACTGGGGGAAATAATAATGTAAATGATAGTGAAACAAAATTATGTCAACTTAAATCACAATATTTGTTATTCTGGGTGAGCATGCAATCTTGCAATTGTCGCGGTCTATAAAGGCAATTTGTTCTAAACAATCAGATATAAAATAATCAGATATAAAATGTTTCATTCTTTGGGTGGTGAAGATTATTTGAATTTCAGCAAATGTTATACATCGATGCCTCAAACCATTGGATAAGAATGCCATTCACATAAATACTCAATCATATTTTTCATATACACTATATTTCATATACATAGTGTTTCTGGACAAAAAGAATCTACAACTTGAATACTGATCTTATTATACCAGCAATATTCAGTATTGGGTGATAATCTGCACTTTAACAAACAACAGTTAGTTAGACCAGTCATGGAATATGCACTATGAACATGACTGACAAAGAAAGCTGACAAAATATACATTTTCTCAGGTAGACAAAGGAAAATCCCTTCATTGCTATTATGTAAAAATGTGGATATGCATGTGACACGTGTTCTACACATTTTTACATAATAGCAGTGAAGGGATGTTCCTCTGTCTACCTGAGGAACTGTTTATTTTGTCCGCTTTATATGCATGTGACACGTGTTCTACACATTTTTACATAATAGCAGTGAAGGGGTGTTCCTCTATCTACCTGAGGAACTGTTTATTTTGTCCGCTTTATATGCATGTGACACGTGTTCTACACATTTTTACATAATAGCAGTGAAGGGGTGTTCCTCTATCTACCTGAGGAACTGTTTATTTTGTCCGCTTTATATGCATGTGACACGTGTTCTACACATTTTTACATAATAGCAGTGAAGGGGTGTTCCTCTATCTACCTGAGGAACTGTTTATTTTGTCCGCTTTCTTTGTCAGTCATGTTCATAGTGATGGAGGCATCATTTAGGATCCCTTTACCAAAGCCAACACCAGGAAGTTAGAAATGGTCCAGAGGAGATAATATGTACGCTTTGTTTACAATGACCATCACAGAACAAGCAGTGTCACAGCAATGCCTGACCAACTACAGTGGCCATCTTTCCATCTTTCCATCTCTCTACAGTGGCCATCTTTCCATGAAAGGAGAGCCCAGGTGAAGGTAACGTTGATGTTCTGCATCGCGCTGATCCATCCCTAGGAAGTTCTGACTCCATCGCTACCTGCTTCACAGAGAGGGCATAACCAGAAATTCCAAGTGCCACATGCTCGGACTCAAGTACTGGGGAGGAGTTTCTTTCCAAATGCCACCATGCTCTAGAACTCACTACCCAGGCCGCCGTCGTCTGTTACCTCTCTGCCAAGCTTTAAGAAAGAGATGTACCCAGGATCCAGCTCTGTTTAGCAACGGATGTCTTTTTAGTTCCACCTAGATTTGCTTGCTTGCTTAAGTCGGGTCAACTGCCCGAGCTGTGACGGCCTTCCACACATTCCTGTCCAGCATGGCTGCTTTCATCTCTGGCAGTTCAAGTCCCATGTCCTTCTTGAGTAGGTCTGTATAAGTAAGATGAGGTCTTCCAGGTTTTCTCTTCCCGTGTTTTTGGTTTCCAGAGTAGAAGCTGAGATATTGGTTCATCGCTTTTCCTACAGCTGTGGCCTGCAAAACGTAGTCTTCTTTCCCTGATCTTTTCTGATACTTTTGGTAGTTTTCCATATAGCTCCTTATTTGTCATATGCTGACTCCAGTGCATGTTGAATGCTGTCCTAAGAAGTCTGGTGTAGCAACCATCTAATTCCTTTGCCAACTTTGTTGTAACTGCCCATGCTTCGCAGCAGTATAGCAGCACAGATTCAATTGTAGAAACAAACAAACGTTGTTCAAACTGCCTGTGAAGATAAGATTTTCGAGATTCTTCCAAGCTTACTACACGCTCTCCATGCTGCTGCCTTACGAGCTTTCACATCTTTTTCCGTGCTCACCATCAGTGCTCCCAGGTACTTGAAATCAGGTACATTCTCCAGCTGAATTTCATCATTTGTTTTTATAGTGATGGTCTCCCTGTGATTGAATGACATGAACTTGGTTTTGCCTGGATTCATCCGGAGCCCGACCTTGCCTACCGATGTCTCAACCCAGCTCAGGAGTTTTGGGGCTTGCTCTAATTCCTCTGATAGCAGGGCTATGTCATCGGCAAAATCTAGGTCTGTTATGATTTCGGGACCAACTCTCCTACTTCTCCTTCTTTCCAGTTGGAATCCAAGTTCCTCTTCATGGCCGTCTATAGCTGTTCGCAAGGCATAATCGAGGACTATTACAAAAAGATAAGGTGCAAGTGTGTCACCTTGAAGTACACCTTCCCTGATTTCAAATAGGTCAGTCTCTCCATCAGGTGATATTACTTTTGCTTTAGTGTCCTCGTACATCTTGATTAATTGAGTAAAAACCTGCACAGCACCTACATCAGTACGACAATTCACCGACATTGGCCTGTACTTTTATCAAAAAATTAATCCTAAAATCCGTTCTTCCACGATGCGTGCGATCCAACACTCTTTCTCTTTAAATTCATCCTTGCAAAATATCCAAGATATAACACTTTCACGTACTAGGGCAGTTCCAGTTGCAAGAAATTCCGGCGCCAGCGACATGTGGGAAATTACAATGTTCCCTACAGTCAGCTCATCCTATTTACTTCATGCACCCTTAAGCACTCGCTTAACCTCAATCTAACATACTTGTTGCTTTCTAAGTAATGTCCCCATTGGATAGTCTGTTCCCACTTCCAGTAGCATGAATTTAGGATAGGAAGATCTGGTTTATCAAAATAAGTTTTTTTGATAATATAGATGAAGGGGGAAGGTATGTTGCAGCCCACATAAAATAGCCTATATTCAATTATCATGTGCTGAGAGTGAGGTGGTCGATATCTTATCTGAACTTCAAGTTTGGCGTATTAAATAATAAACCAATTATTTTCACTTAATATATATATATTGGTCGTTCATAGATTAGTGCAAAAGTCGTACGTCCCTCTAAACAAAATTGTGCCCGAAAGCGTACTGTGTTTAATACAAACGAGGTAAGAAGCGCCTCATGCAATACATATTATGTTTTAATGTTTCGTTGGACAATATCAAAATGAAGTTGTTGACTTCGCTCCACTCTACCTCACTCTCCCTTAAACTTCCCAGTTTTCCCATTTTCACAGATGTAAGGGAAATTTATTTTTCATCAATGCCAATTTCTCTACCTTCAATTCATCTTCTTTGAAACTGCGTTTAATTTCATCCTTGTTACAGATGAACTCAGTTCTAATCCCATGAAAATCAAATACTTTCCAAGAATTGAAAAGTGATTTACCAATTTCCCTTTCCTTGATCAATTAAGGTTATTTCCAAACTATCCCCTTTCAACTTGATATGTGCAAGGGAATCGTTATATTTGTACCTCTTGTTCTTCTTTTTATTGGGGGGGGGGGGGGGGG
>BEXV01000736.1:4408-17407 GCA_003118195.1 Hemicentrotus pulcherrimus
AAAAAAAAAAAAAAAAAAATATGCAGAAAAAGAAGAGAAACTGACCTAAACTAGGAATATGAATGTTTACTAGTTCTCAAATAACCTGTTTCCTTTTCATTTTGTAATTTTATTTTCAAAGGAAGTAGCATTTAATGGCTATTAATCTCGCGAAAAAAAACATACCTCCAGTTTTGCTTCTCGACGCAGGTAACTTGATCTGAAGTGGCAACTACAAGGAAATATTGAAATAAATTTAGCAGGCATATATATTACAGATATTATTTCATAGAGAAGCTGAATGAGAAATCAATATTTTGTATCATTATAACTTAAGCTAAACTTAAGCTAAACCCCTCAAAAAACAAAAACTCAAGTTTGATTGATTATATCTCTCTTGTTATGGCATAATCATTGCTGATTATTATCATTAGAAAGTGTGTTTATTCCTCTTAAATTGAGGTTTGTCATGATTTTTCAGTCATGGAATGTGCATTACATCAAAATAAGGTGCAAGGTCAAAAGTGTAAAGTTGCAAAATACACTACTCTTGTTCGACCGTGCATTCTTCTTCCTTTGAAAATTGTAGTGCACTGCATAACAATACCAGAGCATTTTGCAACTTTACAATTTTCAGTTTGACCCTGCCCCTTATTCTAATGTACTGCTCATTCCATTTTAACTAGGAATAATCAGTTTCTCTGATCTTTCTACATTTTTGTTTGTACAGTATATAGCAAGTAATTTATTGATGACCGTTTTCCCTTAAATATACACTTAATGCTTGACCATTACTTTAAACAATTCAATATGCTTTAGATTTCATTTCATTCAATGAATAAAAGGAACTAACATTAAAATCACAAAACAGTGAGTACTTGTTCCCGCCATAATATGCCACCATCCATGAAGCTGTGTCACCGCACTTAGAGGAAAAGGCACGGACTTGCGAACGGTTCTATCAAACAAAGCGAAAATAGAAATAGAATTATTAAGGCATTCAAGGCAAGAGAAAAATAGAAATTAATGGCATTTTCGTAAATGATGAACAGGAGAATTGTCCATGTCACGATCCCTTGACCAAATTGCCAATTTGATATTCGCATAAATCATGACTCTCTTATTATTGGTCCGATTTATTTCAAACCTTCGCCACTCTTTTTCTCTTATCTTTCATACAAATGAGCTTATGAACTGCCCTTTAATACAGTAACTAAACAGAAAGCTATAAAGTTACCTGATGCTTTGGCATACATTGTTGTCGATGTTCCAGAGAATAAAAGCAAATACATACAATCCTAAGCAGTAAGCAAAGAGGAACTTGTTTTTATGCCTTCCATGGTATCTGAAAAGTAAAAACAAAATATTAAACATGAAAGATGATCAACTAAAAAACAAACACATATAATAATGTATTCTTTGAAGGCTTCTCTAGTGAGGATAGATCTGAGTGAGATATGTCGTGAACTCGTGACATCACATATACTTTCGACATGATTAGTTGGCCCTGAATAGAACATGAGTGGGCCCTTTTCATCAATGTAATTTTCTTTCTTTTTTAATCTAAAAAAAAATATCTGTTGGCGATAACTCGCTTCGAGAGAAAATGAGGGATGGAGTGGATTCTATCTCACTTTGTATACAATTTTGTTTCTGTAAAACAGCCTAATTGAGTACAATGTGAATGAGAGTTTCTTTTATCCATTGCGGGGCATTGTTTCATGAAACCGTCATAAATATAAGTTCTTCCATCCAAGTTCCATCTCCCATTGACCAGGGGTGGGCAAATTTATTCACACGTTTCAATGGGTTATCGGCGATCTTGTACGGTTTTGTGAGACACAGCTAGCCCTGGTATCTAATTCATTCCGATCTACAAATTATGAACATGATAATGAAGCTCCAGCTTTTGTTTTACATCATGGAGATGTCTGTACAGATGATGTATAGATTGAACACAAATGTGAGAAGCAGGAACTTAAAATGTGAAATGGAAATTGAAAGTAGCATGATAGGTTGATCATGTATCATTATCTAAGTACAACTTTGTTAAGCGCTTAGAAACATTGTAATAAGCGCTATAGAAATATAATGTATTATTATTATTATCATTATTATTATAATCATCCATTAGGAGAAAATAGATTGATTGCATAGAATGTGGAAAGAAGTGATCGAGGAAAAAACAAGGAAAGGTACATGGTGTGAGGACAAATAGATAAATAGACATAAAGAATAAATAATAAATAATTTTGTTACAGCGAATAACTAATAGGCATAACTGCATGTCTCTATAATTTACAGAACAGACCAGAATACAGAAAGAGTGGAAGTGGTGCACTGGGCTCATAATGGTGAAATCTTACAAAGTGCTAAATAGATATGTTATCAAATTAATTCTGAACTTTTCATATGTTTCTCTATTTCTAAAGTATTTCTGGCAAGTTATTCCGTGAATCAGAAAGAAATCCATCTATCCGAGCCACTTGCAAAAACACAAAAATACATGGAGCATTAGCCTCAAACACTGAAATAGATGAGGAAAAAAAAGGAGAAGATGAAGAAGAAGAAGAAAAGAAAACCAAAAGAATGCAAAGCCATAGATAAATATAAACACTCTGCCTTGATTAAAAAAAAAACAATATCATGATGTCTTAATAATTTGCTCTGAGAAACATGAACAGTGAAGGTACCTGATGCAGATGTTAATAAAATAAATGTAAATGATCACTGAGAAGAAACATAAATAATCATCCATAAAGGTCGAATTTATTTGAAAGCCAAAGTGACAAAATCCTCGAAACTAGACCAAAAATACACCTTGCTGTTTCACTTTTACCTTTTGTTACCATACATACAGCATACATGGATATGATCAGGCTATATATAGCTATGATATGTCTGTATATTCTTTTTCAAGTGGTAAAATGTAGGGTTAAGTACGAAAAGGGTCACGTCAAAGTTTCAACCCTACACTTCCTAGATTAGATAGCTTGTATCTACAGAAGTAATAACAAAAATGAAAAAGTGATTTCAAGTGTGATCGTTACGCGCATGACTGATCAGGTGCAAACTCCATACTGATAGACGAATGCTAATGGCCCAGTTGGTATGCAGCTCATGTGTCTACGCTAACAAGGCTTCTAGTAGATGGAATTACCGAATTGGCAACAAATTGTTGTAATGTACAACTAACAAAGGAGTACTCAACTAAAAGACTGTCAAAATTATACCAAAATAACCATTTCCAGCGTAAATATATGATTCACATTCATTACCAGCAAAATTATTTGTTTCAATTTGTCTTTGAAAAAATTGTTTCAATGATCTTATCTATTTCTTAGCTATTCCTGATGCTATCTCTTCCAAAAATAGGAAGTCGATGGATTTTAAGGTGTGGAGTGGACTATACTCCCCTTATAAATACACATCTGATTATAATGTTGACCAAGTTAATAACGCAATTACCTATGCCGGTTCGTATTAATGACAACTGCTTGACCTAATAGTAAGTCAATGACCTTAATCAAGCTGGTGAATGAACTGTGGCACACGTCACGTTAAAATCCCCGATCTTAATTTATGATAGCCTTCATTTTGATTTATCTTGTTTACTTAATGTTTACAGTTAACAAATCTATTTTTCAAACTCTTTTATTCATTACATGATAGCCCTATCCTAAAAAAATAATAGGTTTTAGGAGACTAATGATAATGATATGGCAGTGGATATACAGCGGGCATCATGAAATGTGGGAACAGTGTAAAGTGCCTATATGAGGATGTAGTGGTATTTTGGGCAAGACAAAAAATTAGACTTACAGGTTTTACTTCAGAACATTACAATATTTGCCACATTTGTGGCAACAAATAAATATCAACACAATAAAAAGACAACTCACGGAATCATTTGTAAACAAAAGAGTAGTAAGCTCGAAACTATTAAAAAAAATTCCTTTTTACATAACGAATCGCCCTTTGAAAGCAGAAGTATACAGAATGGAACCCCTTCTAGCCTTACTATCAGACAGAAAGATACATTAAAGATACATTAGTCTACTCACTCCAAACACAACCAAATCCAACCGACTTCAGACCGACCGATTTCGAGCCATGGGGCATTATATGGGGGAAATTAAATTAGTTTTTTGTTCAGTCTGTTGTTGGTCAGGTGTCAGTTTCCTCTGTCTGCCTGAGGAATTCAAACCTTTCAGGACAAGTATTCCACTATTTGTAGTTTGGCTCAGTAACATTAGATTCAGAGCCATATTAGAGAAATGGCAAAACTTGTGTTCATTTTTGTTTCGTATCAAATTAAAAAAATTGAAATAAACCATATTGATTGGACACCGGGAATTAAATAGAATGTATCTTCAAAGTCCGTAAATTAGCATCATTTAGGGAAGTTCTCAAAATCAATTTTATTCTATCAACAACAAAAAAGGTATGTTGTTTTCAGAGATACTGCATTTGAATTGAACATCGTATGACATTAAAATATTATTAATTAATGTTGCCAATTTGAAGAACAACATATGATCAACTTAGTTCTATAAAACCCCTGTTCTGAAAAGGTTTATAGCTTAAAAGTTCGAAACCAGGCTATAATGGGATGTGAGATGACAGATGAAAAAAGATGTTTACATTAATTATTCTTTACCATCTCTCTCTTACCGTAACATATATATTCCACGGCAAATGAGTAAGACTACTAAAAACCCATATCCGACCTAAAAGGGGAATACAAAAATAAAAAAAATGAACATTGATGTCAAAGCAAAGAAAAACCGGGCATAAAAATGTTGTAAAATATCAAGTCTTGAGAAAAAAAAATTACTGTATACACCGCACGTTCAATAAAAAAAGAGTAGTTATGTAGAAGTGTTATTCAGTGTTGGTGAATGCCACATATTTAATACAAATATTTCTCTTTCGGCATCTGGTAAAGTATGATACCAAACAGATTATTAATTTTCTGTAATTAGTATAACACATTTAACTCTACAAGAGAACAACAATAATTATCTTGAAGGACAACTCTGGTAACCTCAAATCAGGACAAAATACTTTCATCTTTCAGTAGGCAACAACATGGTCATACGGTTTATAAGGTCAATGTATGTTGCTCATGCTTCTAACGATTGATATCGGTGATATTTGCAAGGTATGGTTAGAAATAGACAAACTAACATTTAAACAAAATAAACGAATAAAATAAAAAAAAATCAGTTTTAAAAGATATAGAAATGTCAAGCATTGGCAAAAAAGAAATGATGTGCAAAGAAAGTAGGATTGTCAGGCATCATACATACAGTGTATTGATATAATTATTATTAGGCTTAAAACAATCATGCATAAGACAATCCTCAAGTATACAGCTGCAAAATAAAAAATGTTACATTGTGAACAAATGGGAAGTGGGTGAGGGTACCAAAATACTATCACGTGCAAACAATAATAGTCTCTGCATCAAAATACAAATGCGTGATATGTGCTATATGCGTAAATGCATTAATGTCATTTAAGTAGAACACAGCGCACAGCGTTTTGTTTAGGTAGTTTAACTTTTCATATATATATATATATATATGGACAAGGCTTTGATGGTGGAAAGAAATACAAATCAAACAACAATAATACAAATTCATCAATACGTTGTAATTTGTTTTAAATATCATGAAGGGTATTGGTGTATGTGTTGATCTGACATAGAATAATATAAATAATAATAACAACTAGATTTGTAATACTTATTTGGAACAAGTATAGGTGGGCTGGTCCAAATAAAATTTGCAACAAAATAAAGGGCACATTAAAAATAGCATATTGTTTCAGCTACAGCATACTCGAAGTTCAGAGTGAATGAAGCTAAAACGACGGAGATATTGCTCACGAAAGACGGAAATGTAGAATCGAGTTTTGAGAAAAAATCATGTCCCATAGAGAATACATGCAAAATGTGAAAAATTGACATCCCTCCTTTAATCGCAAAAATACGCCATGATGCCTTTGTCAAAATGAAAGATTGTGTAACTGCATTTGCAGAGAATTGTCTCAACTAAAACGTATCAAAATTTGGAAGAAAATCAATGAATATTTACAGAGATACAATTGATTTCCCATCAATATGCTGACGTCATAATATGCAAATTCATATTTTGAGTTCCAAGGCCATTATAACGACGTCATGTTATTTGTAATGGCCAAATGAGTCATGATTTCACATTTACGACTCATACTCTATCCAAATATGAAAAAAAAAATTGGGGTTACCTTTCATCCTAAAGAGCTACAATTGATTTTGTATAGGCATGTTTTTGCCCATATATGCTATGTATTACAAGAGCTCGCGCGCACTGACATTTATCTGGAATGGACGCTCGTGTGTAATGGTCATAAAGAGATGAACATGGTATCAAATTGTTTGAAAAAAATATTGGAATTATCATGAAAGAAAAAAAAAATGGTGACTCTATGTTGTGTAATGGAGTTACGCGCAAAAACGCGCGCGCATGTGCACGTGTGCGATTTTTTTTATAAAATGCTTAAAATGGCCTGAAACGTATGCAAAATAAATTTGAGACGAATAAGAGCATTTTTTAATTTTGCGCGCGTTTTTTGACCTGAAATTGTCCGGACTAATATTGACCTTAATCATGATAAATATGAATGAGAAATGACTTTCCGTTATGAAGATATGATCATGAGTTATTTTTCACAAAATGGCGCCTAGATGACGTCATCAGTCAAGGTCAAGGTTGAAAACATTATTTTGATTTTTGTATATGCCTATACATATGTGTGCCAAATTTTAAGATATTTGATTGAGCCATTTTCAAATTGTCTTGTCCACAAAAAAGTGGGTCGAAATAAGAAAAATAAATAATAATAATAAAGGCAATTTTAACAAAATTATAAGGTGGTCTGTATTAGATACAGCCCACCTGATAATATCAACAACAATAATAATAATTATAATATCAACAGTGAAAATAATGATAATAACCATAAAAAGTATTACTACCACTTCCAGTATGTACTTTACCTGATGAATGAGAGGGTTGATGACTGTGAGGTAGATATAGGTTAAGACAGAGCAGTAGACGATGAGAGCTAAAATTAGCTTCAGGTTCAAGTTCCCGGGCTTGGCACAGCTCTCATAACTGAAGAAGAAACAAAAACACATTTCAACAAAAATGATGTAACTCATCATAACCAGACAAAATGAATAGACGCAAATATAAAATCAAATTACATCATGAATTCATAGGCCATTTCACCATCAAACCGGGACATAAGAGCAAGATATGATTTTTGATTATTTGCAGTTCTTGAAATATCTCACCTTTCTTTTAATAAACACTTATAATCAAACTATGTTCAGAACAAACTGTAAACCAACTTACAATGACACACAAGCTAAATGGTGAGAAAAGTTATTCAAGAGAAAACACGACTTAAAGTTGAAGTGTAATCGAACGGGTTTTAAATATCCTGCAAGCTTGTTGCACATTTGAAGATATTGTAGATCCCCATATTTCTCTGTCACATTATCATCATCACCACAATCATTGTCATCACGACTTTAGTGAAAATGATCATGGTGACCATCATCATTATCACCGAAGTCATTGGGTGGTATTCTCATAAGTTAAGCCGGGACTAAGTCCAGACTAATCAGGAATTTTAGTTCACACTTTTATGGAATGCTAGGTTTCATCTTCCTCCTTCAATATTCATGACAAAGATAATCTACCAAAGACTTTGTTGAAATTTAGTTGATGCTCATATTATCTTTTTCTTCCCATTTCATTGCAAAATTATTTTATTGGACACTTTTTATTAAAGGATTAAAATAATCTGTACATGGTAAATTAGTTTGCAACAGGCACTCCATAAAAGTGTGAACTAACTAAGTACGCGCTGACTTAGTACGCGCTACCGGAATACCACCCATTGTCATCCTCATCATCACCATCATCATCATTATCATCACTACAAGCAATATAAATCACCTGATATAAACCATTACGATTGACCCCCACACCATAGGCAGCTCATCAAGCAGCTATAAGTATAGAAAAGAAAGCAGAAAGCCATTACCCTAAAAAACATAATGTTCTTTTTTAACTAACTTTATACTAGTTGGAATAAATTAACACCTTGATCAATAATGATTCAATATTATTGTATCAATCTGAACTTCGTACATTGTTAAATTAAAGGTGTAAATCATTATTTAGATTCAAATTTTATGCCAAATCTCAAATGTTAACAATTAATTTGTAACATTTTACATGCCATGTTTGTACATCGTTTATTTCTTCATAAAGTTGTGTGTTATATAATGCAACCGCGTGTGAGTACGCGGAGCGACAGAGCAGAGGAGCCTCACATGCACTCAAAGAAGCGTACCCCCCCAAAAGCGTAACCACCCAAAAGTGTGGGTTCGCTCGAGCTGCTGATAGCTTTATTTAGAACAAACTATTTCTAGTTTTTCCATGACAAACATGTGTACAATGAATAGCATGTGAGCTTAATCTCATTGCAAAGTTCACAACCAGTTCAACCATTAACAACAAATGATGTTTGAACACTGCTTAGTCTAATTACTGCAAACAAAATAGACAAAAGCAAACAAAGTCTAAAAACTGACATAACTGGTCAAACTCGGTTGTCAAACATTAACTTATTAAAAGAGTATACACTGTGAATAAAGTTTGTTCAAAATTGCCGTTTTTCCTTTTCCTTAACAGTCATTTCAATAGTCATGTACATTAAGTCATTAGCGTTAATATGTAGCCATAACCTAGGGTAGATTATTAAATAGTCTGATAAAATAGTCTAGAGCTGCCGAAACTGAGTTACATGTAGACTAGCTTTCATGAATGAATGAAAGAATAAACAAATGTACTTTGAGGGGTAGGCAAATCGCTCAAGCAAATATAGGGCCTAGGCCTTTTAGCTCAGCATTTATACTGCTTCAAAGATTGTTCAAGACGTACAGTGTGTGCAGAGTGAAAAGAGAAGAGAAACTACGAGAAAATCAAAAACAAAAAAGACCTTGTTTCAGTATAGAGAAAAGATTTTGGTATACTGGCTGCAATGATGTAAAAAATTAATTGCAACTCTTCTTTACAAAGAGAGCTGAGCAAACAAAATATACTGGAGAGATATGAGCACTGTCTATGAAATATATCTTGAAGTGCTAACGTCATATTCGCTCGTCGTTCAGGTTACTGGTTCCAAACAACATAGGCTATTCATGAGGTTCACCCCGACATCATTCAAGCAACGGGCTGGAGCTGGGCAAATTCAATGTTTGTGTGTTGTTGTTTTTTCTGCGTTTTCAAAATAGAACATAATCGTACACATAAAGTAAGAATTATTTCTTCATTATACATAATTATTATTTTATACAAACACAAACATTTTTCAATGAATAAATAGATAAACAACAAAAACGCAGGAGACCGCCATCATGAGCTGTAAGCTTGAAATCGATGGCGGCCTCGAGAGAATTAGCGGCATAACTCTTAAATTAACATGTACACGAGAAATTGATCAAGTGGGTGCAGTGAGAGTGCATGTTCAGCGCTGGTGTCATCACCACGCCATTGTTTAGCACAAAATTGTTTGGAACCAGCTACTTGACAACTTGGCTATAATATGACGCCACACTTTGATATACTTTATAGATCTAGGCATTGTTTTGTGAAACTGTCATAAGTACAAGTTCACTGACATCCCATCGAAACGCACATCATTTCATAATTATGTTTCAATTGGTTGTTGATGAACTTGTATACCTTATGATGGTTTTGTGAACCCTGCTCTCTATACGTATGTATTTACCTGCATACCATACAGCAATGTCATATGAAAACACCACGATCCAATCCCAACAACTGAATGATGTATAAAAACATAAAAGATTATAACTTCTCAGCTTTGCCGAAGTACTGGGCATTCATAGAATACTGAAAATTGGTATTTTATACTTTTCACACCAAACACCACATGCATCAGATAAGAAACAATATTAAATGATCATTCGGGAACTTTTTGCAAAACATAAGACATTGAACTACATTGTCAATCGCATTGTAATCCAGGTAAATTTATGCAAAGCATTAGATATAGAATCATTTTGGGGTCAGTTCAAAACCATCCACAGTAATATAAACTATTAACAGATTTCTGATATTTACAACTGAATGGTTACATCTCAGATTGAGACAGTTGGACACTTTAAGGAACCTCTCCATTAGTACAAAAGAATTCCAAATTTCAACATTTCGCTTCCCTTTTCTTCATTGTTTGACTGGCTCAAATGCTCCACAGGGAGTGGAAAATGTGCACTATAATGGGCAGAATGAAACCAATAAACAGGGTATAATAATAATAATAATAATAAGATTGTAGCACTTTGGTGAGTTAATGGTAGAGCACTTTATAGGAAACAGGTATCATTTTTATGATAGTTTATATTATACATTTCGAAAAGATTCATATAATATATCATGGACATAATTATATCATATAAGTATATAAAGCACACACACACATATACAGTAATAATTCTTAAAAAACACTTTGGAAGTGCTCTTCAAGTGTGATATGTGCTGCACAAACATGGAATATATTACTGTACAGTTTCTAATAATTTCATAGCATTAATATACAACACATTCAATCTTAGCAAAGGCGCTATAAACTTACCTAATAAACTAAGGTTAGCCCAGATAAATCGTGATTCTACATTTTCTCTCCACATGTATACACTGGAGATTATAGGCAGCACAATCATAAACAGGTTGGAAATTGTATTCCCTGTATGCATGAAAACGAGAGATTCAGCAAGAAATATACCAACAAAAAAAGAACAACATACATTTGTTTTAATGTATACAAAACAAACACAAATTCTAGCTTCGTCCCTCCTAAAATGAACAAAAATCCAGACAACAAACAATGTAATGTTATGCTAGATTATGAATCTAAAAGAAATTTAAGAAAAGACAATTAAAAAAAAAAATTAAGAATAAAAAATCAGCATCTTACTCTTGGCATACAATAATTATACAGATAAATACGTCATAATTCATGATACAAACACTTGAATGTTTAGAATGATAGTCTACTGAAGCTGTCTGTGACTAAACCTGTTGCATTAACAATAATAATGATCTCCTTGATTATGAAATGAAGTGTTAATTATCAACTACAGCCACAGGAGTCGAAATCATGAGCTCCCCAAGTTTAACTTTAATTTAAAGTTTGAATGGCTACATGTATTTAAATAAATCGTCACGACTAACTTACAATATTCTGCAATGTAATAGGAAGACACATAATTCTCCTCACACCAATCGAGAGTAGATGTAGGAGGACCCCAATATCCTTCTGCATCGTCTGGGGACGGCGGAGCAGGAGACATGATGCTCTGGTGTGATGTTTATAATTATAGCGCTATTATGTTTCGGTTTGTCGAAAGACCATCATATACAACACTTCACTAGCAGCTAACTAGACCGTAGCAGCCGCCACTCCCGCCTACCAACTGCTAAAAATGCCTCGCTACCACTTGTGGAACGTAGCTAGCTGATCTGCTCCGAAGGTGTGTTCATTCAAGCGAGACTTTAGATCTCGTGAATTGTGGTGATTGATGGAAAGAACGGTCACTTCGAAAAGTCTGAAACCAGGTAATGTATATATAAAATGGATGAAAATCATTACTTAGAGAGAATAGCTTTCCATACTATAAGTTCTGTGAATTGTAAAAAATGGTATAGAATGATAATTTGATATCTTTAATTGTTCTAAACAAAGAAAAATATCATTTTGGATGGAATAAAAAAAAGTATGAGCTGTGATAAACACACTTTTCCTTTGTTATTTTACTAAATTTGCTACCGTACAATGCGTGACAGAATCTGATTGATATCTTCAATATGAACCCTGGCGCGAGATTTGTTTTGTTGACATTATCAGCGTGGACGATAGGCTAGCTAGCTGATAACTCAAAGCTAAGAGCTGCTAGATTGTTTATAGCCTGAGGCTGAGGTAATACTTTTGTAAACATTCAGTGAGCTAGAGGGTTGATAATATGCAATTGGGAATTTTTAATCACTTATTTGGTTAAGGTGGGAGTGCAAGCTGTAAAAAAAAAAGCTGTAGGGGCTGGAGCGGAGCTGAGACTGAGAGTGAGAGGCCGCCTCGGCCTCGCCTGCACCGCCGGCGATGCCGCCGCCGCCGGTCACGCCTAGCAAGGCAAGGCCTAGACTAGATCTAGATTCATTAGATACTGCAGCAGGCACAGGTGTGGTTTGGCCTAGGTGGCACAAGCTGACAAGGCAGAATCTTGCCCTCGTCGTGGATGTACTATTCAAAACTTCCCCATCAAAATTTGGATTAAATCCCCTAATAATATTTATCTCATAGGGTATGTCTATGATTGAGTATGACCTAGAATCTAGCTAGTATGAGTAGGTCTATGACGAGTATGAAATAGGCTAGACCAAAAGCTTCAGTCTCTATATCGTTGGTTGTTCCACTGAGACTACGTCTGGCTCCACTAGACAGCAAATGTCAGTTTTATTAAGGAATGACCCTTACCACTACCATAAGGCATATTACAAGATGGTTATTTCTGTCTAATTTAATTATAGGCTAGCTAATGTTGACCTTTTCCCTGTAATGCATAGGGTCTATATTGTATTGTCTATGTCAGTATGTGATGTAGTCTATATCACATGAAATCAACTAAGCACTAGTGTCGCTACATGGCGATGTTGATTGTGAAAGAGTTAATCCAAAGTACTATGAAGTACAAGTAGATTTAGATCTAGCCTACATCATTACATGACCATCCTGTTCATGGCTAGACATGCATTGTAGAACTAGGATTGCATGTAGTATAGACTATAGTCTAGATCTAGTGAATACATAAATATATAGACTAGACCTAGACCCTAGTATTTTTATATATATATTTGTTTTGTTGGGGGGGGGGGGGGG
>BEXV01000736.1:27411-40638 GCA_003118195.1 Hemicentrotus pulcherrimus
ATTCATATATTTGGTAAATTTGTTTCTCTCATGGTCTGTGAGAGATATAGGGTAGTCCCATATACATCTTTCTGTGTATAGTGCTTGTAACTTTACGGAGAATGGGCCAAATTTCTTATCATTTTGATGATTCCAGAACCTTGCAGATGATAGATGCTAGATGACCAACCTTTAGTGATAGATTCTACAACGTTTCTTTCACAATGCAATCGCATGACCATAACTGGTCTTCACCTTTAACACAAATGCAAGTCCACTACAACAGCATGATATGACTCTGATTTGAAGTCAAAGAATGATAAGGTATCGGGAGAGTACAGCAGAATAACATATATCACTTTGATCAGATTTTAGAGTAGCAGATCTCCCTCTTGTGGTCAAAACAAAATAATTCAAATGCATTTATCTCCTCAGTAATCTTTTGTAGACCTGTATAAAGATTGAGTGACATAAAACGCTTTCACATGAGCAACTAAGCAAGAAATGTTAATATATAATAAAAAATAACAACAAATAAAATAACATGATATGATTCTGTTTTATAGTTGAGAAACAATAAAGATTCAGGAGAGCCCAGCAGATATCACAATGAGCAGGTTTTGGAGTAGCACAGCGCCCTCTGGTGTTTACAAAAAAGTTCACATGCATATCTCTTCAGTCAGCTAAAATAGCTGACTGAAGAATTGTAGATATGTTCAGTACCAGTAGTCAGATTGAGTGGCTTAAGATGTTTTCAGATAGGCAAGTTAGCAAGGAAATTTGACTAAACTAAACATTTTGTGATAGTATGACTGCAGAAAATGATCACTTTTTTAGCGCTTGAGAAAATCATCTTTATCCTAAATATGAATAAGAATTCTTTTTCTACATATACAGTGCGTATCAGAAAAAAACGAAAACGAGAATTATTGATGTTTTATCATAACTTAATCACATTTATAATTAATAAGTGATACATATTTGGAAAGCTTAGATCCTCTTTCATTTGATGCAACTCATCATGATGCATATTTCAGGCATGAATGATTAAAATCAATTTGAAGAGAGGAAACCGAAAAGCCTCTTGGCGGGCGGTACCTGAATTTCAAAGAGAAAATAAAATTTCTAGAAAATTTGGTTTCTGCCCTTTCATATGACACCTCAATCAGAAAAAATGAGCAAGGAATGACAAAGTTTTGTTTGATTAAAGTAGTGCTTGCAATTCCATAATTTTATCAAACGAATTTGTTTTCAGTGGGTGCCTGCCGTAGCAACAAACAGAGTTGACAAATTAGACTTAACTCCATTTCGTTGACAATCAGCCTTAGAGACTTAATGCAAGGCTTATTGTAAACAAAAATTGTAAACAAAATGGAGTTAATTCTGTTGTCAATTCTGCATGTCGCTATGGCAGGCACCCAGTGACAACGAATTCGTTTTATAAAAGTATGGAAATGCAAGCACTACTTTAAACAAACAGAACTTTGTCATTCCTTGCTCATTTTTCCTGATTGAGGTGTCATATGAAAGGGCAGGACCTAAACTTTCTAGAAATGTGATTTTCTCTTTCAAATTCAGATACCGTCTGCCAAATGACTTTTTGGTTCCCTCTCTTCAAATTCTTTTTAATCACTCATGCGTGAAATATGCATTGTATGAGTTGCAGCAAATGAAAGACGAGGATCTAAGCTTTCCAAATATGTGTCATTTAGTAATTAAAAATATGACTATGTTATGATAAAACAACGAGAATTCTCGGTTTCGTTTTTTCTAGGACCCACTGTATATACTATATAGATATTTTTCAATTAACATCAGTAGAAGAGGGGTACAAAAGTATTTTTTTGAACAAATTCTATGTCATTGCCATTATCATAACCCATTGACCCAGCTTCTTAGATTAATTGTGCAAAGGAAAATGTTACACGAAATGATGATTAGGCAATTGAAGTTACTGGGTCACATTACACGTAAAGAAGGCCTAAAGAATCTTGCTCTGACAGGGAAAATTGTGTAAAGGAGGAGTAGGGAAAGAAGGATGATACTTTGGATGGACAGTCTGCAGAAATTGTTAGAAGAGAGAGGAGTGAAAGAACTGGGAATGGAGCTAATAGAGAAGGCTAGGAGCCGAGTGTTGTGGAACAGCATGATCTACAAAATTAATCAATATCATAGACTGAATTAGACTTAAGTGAAATACTACCATGAAATAAAAAAAATGAAATGTTCTTTAATTTAGAAGATAAAGGAAACTTCATAGTCCTCCCTGGTGTGAAGTTTCCCTTTCCATATTCAACTCGTATCGTTCAGCTATTATATGTTAATGAGTCTTGTGCAAAGCTTTTTGCTTCAGGGTGCAGAAAGATAGAGTTTTTATGCCTCCGTTACGAAGTAGCCGGAGGCATTATGTTTTCGGGCTGTCCGTCGTACGTACGTCCGTCCGTACGTACGTCCGTCCGTACGTACGTCCCATTCTCGTGATCGCGTTATCTGAAGAACCGATTGATGGATTCCTGCCAAACTTTGGTCATGTATGTATTTTGCAGAGCCGATGAACTGATTAGATTTGGGAGTCACGGGGTCAAAGGTCAAAGGTCACAGAGCTCATTATGTATGCAAAAACAGCTCGTGATCGCGTTATCTCAAGAACCGATTGATGGATTCCTGCCAAACTTTGGTCATATATGTATCTTGCAGACTCGACGAACTGATTAGATTTTGGGGTCACGGGGTCAAGGGTCAAAGGTCACAGCGCTCATTATGTATGCAAAAACAGCTCGTGATAGCGTTATCTTAAGAACCGATTGATGGATTCCTGCCAAACTTTAGTCATGTATGTATCTTGCAGAGCCAATGAACTGATTAGATTTTGGGGGTCACAAGGTTAAAGGTCACAGGGCTCATTATGTATGCAAAAACAGCTTGTGATCGCGTTATCTCAAGAACCGATTGATGGATTCCTGCCAAACTTTGGTCATGTATGTTACTTGCAGAGCTGATGAAATTATTATATTTTGGGGTCATGAGCTCAAGGGAAAAGGTCATGTGGCTCATTAAGTATGCAAAAATAGCTTGTGATCGCATTATCATTAGAACTGACAGATGGATTACTATTTAACTCTGGACATCTTGCAGAGCCAATGAACTGAGTAGATTTTAGGGTCATGAAGTCAAAGATCAAAGGGCTATATATGTATATGAGAAATTGCTTGTAATCACGATATTCTGAAAACCTGTTAATGGATTACGAATGAACTTGAATTTGAAAAATTTCTTCTGTTTTGAATTGTTAAATTGCTCTATGACGGAGGCATCATTTTCGACTGCGCGCAGTCGAAGTTCCATCTAGTTATTTTCTTTTCCCTTTCCCAGCTAGCATTATGAAGGATCTGCTCTGCATTATTTCTGCTTCTATTTCATTTTTTTTTGTTCTCCGTTCATGCTCTATTAGTGTTAAAATGACTCAGTAACATTGCTTCGGGTTCTGAGACAAAATCCTGGATTAAGCTCATGCTGCAATGATAATTATAAACCTTTAGGTCAGTCAGAAATCCCATGAATTTTGCAAGCCAATCGCCTGTCTGATTATCAAGATATTTATTTATATTGGAAATTGAAATTTCATTTTTTGTTTTTCTAACCTTTTTTAATAACATTACAGTCTATTGAGGAAAGTGAGTATGGTAAAACCGGTCACTAAAAGATTTGCTTACTTTTTTGAGGCACTTTATGATCATTTTAAAGTGGAGTTTTTTCAAGGCTTCAATATTAAACCATATAACAGACACTGAAAACAAAGGGCCATGCATCTCAGATTTAACATATACCTTTAAGATAGGGTAATCCAGTACATGTGTGGTTTTACAATATTCATTTCTCAGAGAAGGAAGAGAGAGGCGACTCAGCGGGAGTGATAAAGCTCTAGAAGCTTCAAAAAAGCTCTGGAATAAGTCAAAAGAGTCTCTTGTAAAATCTAAAATAGCAAGGCCCAAATACAAAACAAATCAAACATAAAGAAAACTAATACCAAAAGCATAGGCATGAAAATCTCAAATCAACTTCAAGAGCAGGCTTTGAGTCGTGCTCTAAATCCAAACAAAAGTTTGTACTTTCAATGACATATTTGGTAGATTTACGTCATTAGTGCCTGGTATTTTTTGAAAGGTTAAAGAAATCCTCAGCCTAAGAAATAACTTCACTTAATAACGTGATGTACTATGTGAAGACGTTTATCACGTAAATGTAAATACAAAACAAAACAGTCCTTTAAAGATGTTAAATTTACGTCACAAACAAGTCGGTATATTTTGTTATAATTTATCAGGTTTTTGTTTTATATCTGTTCGTTTTGATAACCAGATTTTTATAATCACAAAACACTATTTTCAAAGGTTAATGTTCACCTTTTTCTCTTCTTAAACATGTGTTATCCTTACACTTTATTTTTACCGTGCTGTACATGTCTTGGTAATCCCGATTTCAATATTCCATTATATTTTCCACGAATCCGCTCAATGATGCCAAATATCAAAGTGGTGGAGAGCGAGCAGAAAGTGTTTGTGTGAAATTAGATTTATAATTGAATTGCTGCTTCTGAAATGATAAGAAAACAATCTCATAGGCTTTTTAATTCTGCCTTGCTAATGGGAAATGAAAGGATGCCTTCCAAATGAGGCCATCTATTTGTGTTTCTTTTTCTATCTCGAGCACTCCCTGTTCTATTTCATATTCTCTTTATCTCTGCCCCACCTCTGTCACTGTCTACCTATGCATCACTCTCTTTTTGTTTCCCCTCTCCCTGTGTCTCTCCCTTTCCCCTATCTCTCACACTTTCTTTTGTTGTTCTCCCCTCTTTCCTCTTGTGTGAGTCTCTTTCTTTTTTTGATGTCTTCCTCTCCCAGCGTGTGCGTTTCCTTTCCTTTTTCATTCTTGTCTATGTGTCTCTCTTTTTTTGTTATCAATCTGTCTCTGTTGAGATATCGCCGAAATATCTGCGAGTTAATCCAACTCAACTATACCCCAGATATGAAATCTTTGATTTAAATGATGGTTCTAGGACACCTACCCCTGGATATCCACCACCCCGGATAACCACCCCCAGTCAACTACCCCTTAGGACAACAACCCCTTAGGACAACTACCCCCTAGGGCAACCACCCTCTAGGACGACTACCCCTTGGGACAACTACCCCCCGGACAACTACCCCCCAGACAACTACCACCTAGGATAACTACCCCCTAGGTAAACCACCCTCTAGGACGACTACCCCTTAGGACAACTACCCCTTAGGACAACTACCCCCTAGGGCAACCACCCTCTAGGACGACTACCCCCTGACAACTACCCCCGGACAACCACTCCCAGGGTAGTTGCCCTAGGGGGTAGTTGTCCTGGGGGGTAGTTGACTGGGGGTGGTTATCCAGGGGTGGATGTCCAGGGGATAGGTGTCCGGATACGGTGATTGATGTACCATACAGTTTATTACCGTTCTGTGTTATTATGTTAATTTTCTATTTTGTGAATTACTGACGTCTTGTTTGTAAACGACTGCAATTCAGCTAACAAGCCAAAAATTGTTTTGATTGCTGTTGTTCTTACAGGGATGCATTAGTAAGACTCCTAGACTTACATACAAAATTTGAAATCCAATGTCATACTTCGTTTTCTTGTAATGTTCTTTATTTCCTGAAAATGATATCGGTTGGATAGTTGAGGAAAAAAGTTTGAATATAATTCTACATCCTATCATGTCTATTAAAGAATGAACCAAATTAGGGGATCGTCATCGAGAGGTAAGCAGAAAAGAATGGGATTAATACGAAAACATACATATCTCATGTATGGATATGAACATACATGTATAGCGTTCAGGAGAAGAGTCCTGAACTTAACCGATTAAGTCCTGAAATAACTATCTGTTTCTCATCATGTTTGTGAGTTGAATTTGATTTTTTTTTGCTTCCACCATGATCTCTCCAAGTTTCCAAGTTACTTACGCTATTTCAATTAAACGTGTACATGTTGGGTGTATTTGACTTGTGTGTATCCAATATTGAGAGTTTAGAGATGTTTTAGTATTGACCCTTGACCCTACATTCCAGATATGAGTTCTATACTTATGGAGAGTAATCTGTGATAATTTGATAATTAGAACATTTATTGATTCTTGTCCACAAATATGGAAACACGATTTTCTTCAGCATTGATAGGCAACACAAGAAATCAAGACCGAAAAATATAGTACACTAGAAACAAGTTTATTCATACATATAACCAAACCAATGTCATAAGTTCACATAACAAGTGGAATGTAACTCTATTTTGTCCTTCTCAAACTTCTTTCCTCATTAAAATATTTCGCTACTACTCTTTCTTCTTTTCCTCCCTTTTCTTGTTATATTTATAATTTATATCATTTAGTGTATTTATGTTTTATTTTATATTTTTACATCCTCTACAGCCCTTGAATACATCTGTATCTTATACCTGTAGTTTAATTCATGTCTATTCTAAGAGGTATCCTCAGATAACAAGTTTATATTAAGATTCCTCTCCCGTTTCTTCGATCTTCCATACGCGACGTCTTTAATCTTTTGAGCAGTGGCTCATCTGTTATCTGTATCTGAATAATGCTCATTAGTCTAACCTACGCTGTAATTAAAAGAGCAAGAGACAAAGAAATCCACAGTCATTATTTGTTTTCCCACCTTCTACCAATATCCAATTAAAAGTGTAGGTTGGCAGCGATGCCCCCTTTTTTTCAGCGACGAGAAAATACATTTATCTTAATACAAATGTGCATATAAGGAGGAATCCGTGGGGGTTGATATGATCAAGTTTCTCTTCTTTTATATATAGGTTAAGGTTAATACATGTACATGTATATCGGGATGTATACAAAGACAGTTATCGAATGCAAAATACATCAATTCTATGCCTGCGAGGTATATGGAGTCTTAGAACTTCCCACGCACCAGGCTCAAGTACACAAGTTTTGATATGAAATATTTAAAAATGTTTATGAACTTTTGAGTAAATTTAATGGAATCTTGAAAACTTGAAATAATGCCTTAAGCATGTTAAGGACGACAATGATAGCAATTACCATCGAAGTGGACGCGGTAACTCCATTGTGTTGGCTAATAATGTAGCAATTATATTTCTACTATACTACCAAATCAAATTTCACTTGTCCTATATAAGAAAATGGTTATATAAGTTGCAGTATTGAGAATCCTTCTGAATCCACTGTTAACTGTATATCTTTTAAAAATGAACAATTTTCCATTCATGAATTGGTGTTTTTTTAAAGGGTGCGAAAACAAACTTCAAGTCTGTTCTGTTCGGCATAATTTTCATTTGCAAAACGGTCAAGATGATATTTATTACCCTTTTTGCCCCTTACCAAAGCTCACTTTTGCATTATTTCAGCTTAAGAAAGTCAAACCCTCTCACACTTTCTTAATCTTCACATTCTACCACGTGGACATGCAACACTACACGGTATATCACATTTTATATATCTACTTTGATACATTATCACCCAATCATTCTATTAGACACACTTCACCCCCATCACTACGCAGAAGCATCAGTCGGTATTCTCTCACTCACTATTTTGGACTTTGTTTCTTCTCTCTCTCATTAGGGACTTTTAGATTTGCACGTCGACAGCTTTGACTACAACGTGTGACGTCATTTTAAGGCACTGCGCATGCGTCATTGAGAACGCCCATAGATTTGGCCAAAAGCCGTTCTGGATTTCGGTACCTCAGCGGTCACCCCGCTGTTTCTATAGTAGCTTCCCAATTTTGCACACGAACCGCAGAATCCCCGTCCGCATTGAGCTTGCAAAAAAATCCTTGCAACAACTATGCAGTTTGGATTCTGTCTATTGAAATACTATTATTCTTATCAGGTGAATGAAATAATTTCTATCGAGGCAATTCACAAAGACGTATGCATTAAAATGTAATTACATTACGAAAATTGCCTATTTGCATTGCGTTGCAATACCAACGTTTTATACGAACGCGTTTACCGACAAGCGAAACTGCCTATTGTAACGAGGGCAGTCTGTGTGCGAGTAATCATGAGTGCTCCTGCGTCGTAGAAGGGCCGTCGGTCGCTGAGTGAAAACTCGCTAATAGGGACTTTTAGATTTATACGACGTTAACGTGGACCGCCACGTGTGACATCCTGTGTGACAACGTGTGTCATTAGGGACTTTTAGATTTGCACGTCAACAGCTTTGACTGCAACGTGTGACGTCATTTTAAGGCACTGCGCAAGCGTCACGTTGTCTCAGTCGGCGATCGAGAATGTGTCAACCTTGATTTGTCTAAATCTAGTACGGTACTAGTATATGCCGCGTGCGCATAAAATATACAGTTCCTCAGGTAGACAAAGGAACACCCCTTCCCTGCTATTATGTAAAAATGTGTAGAACTGGTGTCACATGCATATTCACCTGTCCTACACATTTTTACATAGCAGTGAAGGGATGTTCTTTCGTCTACCACAGCAATTGTTCAGGGTAAAATGAGGAACTGTATTCTTTCTTTGTCCGTCATGTTTATAGTGTTATTCCTGTATGCACGTATATCGTCGAGTGCAATCTAAAAGATTTCTAATTGTAGTCAACATGGGCAGTGGAGTACGTTGACACGCATGATCAGTCGGCGTTCGTCGTGTTCTCGTCCACTCAATCTTAAAGTCCCTATTGGTGTTTTCAAGACATCAGTTGAATTGAATCTTGTTTATGAAAGGTTAAACTGCCATAATCTTTAAAAAAAAAAAAAATCGAGTTTCATGGATTGTAATATTTTTCTTCTCCATCCTCCTTCAATAGACTCGAAAGTCACTTAAATGTTTGATATTATTTGTTTAAATATCAAAGCTATCCACCAAGAGGATGAAAGGGGCAAATGAAAAATATGAAAGAATGTACCGATCACTGCATACTGACTATTGAAATACAATTATTTGTAACAGGTGAATAAAATAATTTGTTTCAAGGCACTTCACAAAGACGTATGCGTTAATCCTTTTTTTTTTCTTTTTTTGCTTGGGGGGGGGGGGCATATAGGTAAAAGTACACGTGTACTTGAAATATAAACCTGAAAGGGGCAATTGAATACTGACTATTGAAATACAATTATTCGTAACAGGTGAATAAAATAATTTGTATCAACTATCAAGGCACTTCTTAAAGATAAAGGTGAGGTCTGGTTTTTTTTTAAATCTTACAAAATCAAACGAAACTTACTCTGAGTGTTGAAGGTTACAAATAAGTGTCATTTGCCAAATAATTTTGGTAGAAAAAGTATACTGGCCGAGTAATGAGCATAGAAATATTAGGAAATCAAGGCTAGTAGACCCGACACCATTTGTGTAGTCCCGTATACATCTTTCTGTGTACAGTGCTTGTTACTTTACCAAGACTGGGCCAAATTTATTATGATTTTAATGACTCCAGAACTTTGCAGTACACACCAATACTTACATGCTACATGATCAACTTTTTCTGATCCATTCCACACCTTTCCTTTCACAATGCAATCGGATGAACAGAACTCATGCGTTAAATTTTGTTACATTACAATAATGGTCTAATAGGAAAAAGTACACGTGTACTTGAAATATGTACTTGAAAGGGGCAATTGAAGAAGATGAAATGAGGCACCAATCAACTGGCCATCTTCACTCTGCTCTTGACAGTATACTTGAGAAGAGTAATTATGTAGTGGTCGAGTGGTTTAAGGCGCTTGACTAGAGATGCGAAGGTCGAGGGTTTGAATCCCGACACGGCACTAATATCCATTGGCAAGATATTAACCTGCACTTGCTACTCTCCACCCAGGTGTCAAATGGGTACCCGGTAGGATGCGGCCGTCATTGTTGGTCAAATACCTTGTGAGCGTCAAGTAACGCCCGGCTGGAATGCTCCCCAGGGAGTGGAGATTGTGCACACAGCGTGTGCGGGCAAGCATTGAATCCAATGACCGGGGTAATAGTATATTTGTAAAGCGCTTAGAGACATTTGTATTAAGCGCTTTATAAAAATTAGATATTATTATTATTTTGTTTCTTTTGCAATGCTTGAATTTTTGGTATTGCAAATACAAGGCAATTTTCGTAATGTAACCATATTGAATGCATACTTTGTGAAGTGCCTCGGTGCAACTTGTTTCATCCACCTGTAACGAATAATTGTATTTCAATAGAATGTGAATTGCATACGTATGACCAACAAAATGGCTTGCCCTACCTAACCACATGTAATAAGTATATGCAATTTGCATACTGATTATTGAAATACAATTATTTGTAACAGGTGAAATAACATAATATGTATCAAGGCTCTTCACAAAGACGTATGCGTTAACTTTGTTTACATTACACAAATGGTCTATTAGAAAAAGTGTCGTCTTCATTATTCATAGTAGAGACTTTTAGATTTGCACGTCGACATAGTGGACTTCTACGTGTGACGTCCTTTTAAGGCACTGGCAGTTCCTAAAAAGGACGTCACATTGCCTTAAAGGCACACTGTCCTACTTGTAGCTACTTGCTCCCTCTATATAGAAAATTTCCCCAATCGGTGCCTGTTGGTCCCCTTTTTCTTATGTTAAATGAGAGTTGAGTTAATGAGATAGCCACCTGTCACAGTGACTGCTGGCTTGCTGGGTGATCTAATCCCTTCTGGCTGAAGTAGTAAAGTCTGCCTTTAAAAGAACGTCACATGTAGCAGGCCACTATGTCGACGTGCAAATCTAAAAGTCCCTAGTGATCTGTCATAGGGACAGGCTTGCTGGCCCCTTTCCATTACTATAACAAATGACTCTCCATGTTCTCCATGTTTGAACCAGTTGATTCATTTCATTGTATCTTCCTACTCCATGAAGAAATTGTCTACAAATCCTCTTCGAGGTATCCCCTTTACAATGACACTTAAATATTTCATGATAGTTTTTTTTATACCTAGTGTACAGAGCATTCAAGTAATTTGTCTAAAATGACCCCAAACACGGAGACATCTCATAAACTGGGAGAGATCCCAGTGTGTAGTTTAAGAAAAATGAAAATAAGCTGAATCATTAGGATATTTGCATCTATTTGTGAAAAGAAACCGATAATATAATAAAGTTTTCTAACTCATTCAATAGAGCATGTAATTTTCACGTCTCATGTTAACACTACCCAACAGATTCCTCGTAATACCTCATTTAATATATTCTTCACATTTCATGTTTACGCCACCGTTAAGATTCCTCATAATATCTCATTCAATAATAAATTGTTCACATCTCGTGTTAATACCACCAAAAATGAATCTTCGTAATACTATCCACCGCAATTCGTTTAAAAGATTCCCAGAGCTCCCCAAGTATGAATTCGCTGGCACTCCTCTTTAGCTGCGATCCCCCGGAGCCTGTTTAGGGAAAGCGAAACTCTTTTTCGCATCACATTACTGACCACATGTTTTGGTAATCGCAAATTGATTTTCCTATTAATTTTCGCTTATCTGGAGGAAGCCAATCCGTAGCAGTTCTATATGAAAAGCAAGCCCTACGGCTGGGTGTCCTCTTCTACTGCACCTGTCTCGCAATGCGCGACTCTACAGAAACCTGCCCCACGTTGTCCACGACGCTGCAACATGCCGTGCAGTGACTCTCGGGCGCCATACCGCGTGAGGACTTCTCATTTGTGAAGCTAGGCGTCCATACAACCCGATGAAACTTATATGAAACAAATATTATCTGGCACTTAAAGGAATTGGAATATATTTGTCTTTTTATCTTTTTATGTTTTGTTTGTGTTTTTTGTTTGTTCCATCAATCATTCATCCATTCATTCATTTAGTTAGTCAGTCATTCAGTCATTTCGCATGTTTATACACGGGTATCTCATGTCTGTTCTGTACTAAAAGGAAACAGGGATCATACAGATACATGCTCGTAGGTATTGTATTAATAATAACATTATTAATAATAATAATGATAACAGTGATAATAATGATATGAATGATAACAGTGATAATAATAATTATAATAATTGCATTTAGATTTTTCCAGGAAACGTTCAACTAGTTAAATAAACTTTAAAAGGCTAGATAATTTTCAGTGAAGTAACATAAATGGCTTTGTACCCAACAGGTCGCACCACATCGGTCATTAATATCATTATTGAACACAATATACGCACCATCTCCACTCCCTCTAGCAAGTATTTTAATACCGATGTTTATCCGGGATCCTGGCATTTTCACATTTCTTTCGTTTTAAAGTGGTAGATGGTAATCTCTATCTTGCCAAAGGACTTTATATCCGTGCCTGGTCTCGAACCCGCGACTTAAGTATCCTCAAATCAAGTGGCCAAACCACTCGAGTACCTATCTAGGTTCAGCGTTATCTCCGCATAATGGAGTGTGGGTGGGGTGAGGTGTGGGTGGATTTGTAAGGCAACTGTCGACTGACTGCGTAATATCTAATTTCGATTTTAATTCTTGATTCCGGCTTGGGTAAAGGGTTATGAAAATGTATATGGGGCTAAGTTCCAATTATAACCATTTGATAAGATACCAATTTCACTCAAGAGATCGCAGTCTTTTTAAGCTGTATTAGCATAGATTCCTGTAAGTAAGCTGCCTAAAAGGGGATCAGAGGAAATGTGACTGACAAATATACTTCTGCGAATGAATAAGCCAAATGGTTAATCCTTTGTCTTAGAACTTAATATTTGATTTTTTTTTAGACTTGATATATTTTCAATTTCGGATGATCGGTATTTGGGGAAATAGTAAATTAATTCGTATAAACTATGTATAGGCCTACGCTTTGAAAATATGAAAGAAGGCGAGCTTTTCACGGATCACGGATACTAACTTTCACAATGAGTGTGGTAAGACACTCGCTCAGCAAGGTAAGTATGAAACATGATAGGATGTTACCCGTGCTTCCGGGGATGCTTTTTAAAATGATTTTGGTTTTGTCGATGGTCGTGGTAGGGATGGATAACTCACCAGGACCGTCCTGGTGACTGCCCTCAGATGCACCCACGTCTCATGAGCAAACCCCTCAGCACCCGTGGTTTTATAGGATGATGTGACGTATCCTCTAGATACAGTCCGAGTGAGCATCACTCACTGTCGATTTGTTAGTGTGTGCGTGTGGGTGTGTGTGTGCGTGATTGTCATTGTTTGTGTGTATGTGTGTGTGTGTGTGTGTGTGGGGGGGGGGGGGGGG
>BEXV01000736.1:40643-71561 GCA_003118195.1 Hemicentrotus pulcherrimus
GGGGGGGGGGGGGGGGGTGGATGAGGGTGTGTTTGCGTGCCTGCATGTGTGTAACCGTATACGAGACCGTAGTAATAGTAGTAATAGAAGTAGTAGTAGTAGAGGTTATTTTGCCTGACTGGTAAGAAAGCATAAATGTTTGTTAGTAAGCAACCAGAAGACCGACGGCTTTAGGTCCTCTCCGAGGGACCGTAGGTGGTGCGAAACCTCTGAACCAATTTAGGTACACTGTATAACTCTTCTAATACCAATATTGGATTGACCATTGTAGTTATAGTCAGATCGTAGGGTATAATACACAATATTTATTAGGCGCTTAATACGGGTGTTTCTAAGCGCACCATTGTCTGACTAAAAATTACCAATTAAAACTTATAATATATAAATCTGTTCTTAATTTGATAAATCATGCATATAAAATAATAAAAACGGGATCAAACATAATAAGGAATATATCTGGATAGAGGGGAGATAGAGAAGTACATGCACATGTTCGCAGGTAATTATTGTCATTGTCAGAAGAGAAAGTCTCCACAGCAAGGACTGTTACAGTATTTGCGGACGCCTCATGCGTTAGCGCGTCCTTTTAAGTTGTCAAGAATGGATCACAATTTCACACACGTTATCATATTTCACATTATATCTGATTTATACAAAAAAAGAAGTTTGATTGTCCATTGTGATTTATTTATGAAGAAAAATGAAATCATGCGCAAGTATATCCTCCAATTAAAAGTATCTTCTATATTGTGGTGCATTGCCAACAATAGCGCTGCTGCAGCTTTTTACCTCTATTCTCTCTCAACATTGACGTGATGACAAAAAAATATCGGGGAATTTTTCCGCGATTGATTAGTCAGATAACCGCAAGCCGGCAAAATAAAAACTTTGATTTATGTAATTGATGTCAGAGTTGAGACATACTAAACGTATCGTGGGGTATGTTCACATTGCTTCTGCCACTTTTTAGAAAATGACCTTTTATGAGCAAGACGGTATTCAACTTGCTCGTGATTGTGTTTTTTCATAAAAACGTGATTAAAAAAATAATTGAATCGATGTATTTAATGTCAAAGTTGAGGCTCATACAAATACTATGAGGCATATTTGTTGTAAATAAACTTATGCATACACTCCTATACCCTGGAGCTACGTGACCTATCAGTTGGTTAGGCTGATGATTTGTTTTGTTTTTCTCTGAGAGTATGAGTGAGACACACGGATAAGAATATTTTGGATTGCTGTAGGCTGGTACTGGAGGAGAGAAGTAAATCGTGTTTTAGACGTAATGTACCAGGCATTGGTGCGTCTTAAAACTAATCATTTGAATCGCTTGGGGCTGTCCCGTTTCCAAATGACGCTTCATAATGCAATAATCTTATCATAATTTTCCATTTAACGCAGACTCTGACATTTGATAGACTCCGTTTGCTGAAAATTATAATGGTAAAGTACGATGAGACAGTGGTTAAGGTACTATTAGTACGTCATAGTCGGATTGAAGCGTGAATCATATAAATATGAATTTATCAATGCAGTATCGACACTTCCGACAGTTATTTTGTTACAGTTCAAATTTCTCACTGAGAAAAATCGATCCGAAGTTGCGAGAAGTTGACGCACATTTTTGTTCATGTATAACAAGTCAAGATTGAGTAGATATTGCAGGGGTAAAGTTACCGTAGGCTAAATGTTTCAAATGTGACCAAAAGAAAACGAAAGCAAACGATGAAGAAAAAAAAAACAAACAAGAAAAGAACAAAATATAACAGAGCAAACATAAGCACAAGAGAAAAGCAAGAACAAGACAAGAAGAAATGAAACAAAATGAAATTTAGAACGATACAAAAACAAATAGTCCGAGGAATAAACTAAACTAAAGAAAAGAATGGATTAGCAACAACCATCTTGTTGTGGTTCGGCGAATATCCTGTGCATGCTTGTACAAAATAGTTAAGGTGAAGCTGATTTCATCTTCAAGTAGGATAAAATGACTGCATCTCACGAATGGTCGTGTAAAAACAGTCTTGATGTTTTAATGCGGGACTACTCCATAGTTAGACAGCAGGAAGAAGAAAAAATCTAGGATCGATGAACCGGTCCGCTCAAATCGACTTCAACTTAATCATTTTCACTCCGGTATTTTAGAAGTAATCTTTGAGTACATTAACGCCACTAACTTGATGCAATTCAAGTCTCATCTACGTGCGCCGTTATTGTAATTCAAGTGGACAAAGATTATTGATAAAATCTCGGATAGAATGTCGTTCGATGCAGGACCAACTGGTAAATTTACAACAGAGAAGGAGTCAAACTGGAGCGAAATAGACGATCAGAGAGAGAGAGAGAGAGAGAAAGAAAGAGAAAAAGGGAATTTGAGTTTTAACACATTTATTTAAGGCTGGCCGAATATCGCGTAAAAATNGGGGGGGAGGGGGAGGGAACTTAATATACCACGATTTCCCGCAATGAGGTTTCTCTCTCTATCGAAAAGAATTTAGATTCGCCCATAGACAAAAGAGAAGGAGCCAAACAGGAGCGGGACCGACGATCAGAGAAAGAGAGAGAGAGAGAGGGGAGGATTTGAAATACCACGATTTCTCGAAAAGAGGTTTATCTCCCTATCTATTTTTTTCTCTCTCTCCCTATCCCCTTTTCATTCTTTACTTAACGTACAATCTTCATGTCGTTCTTCATTTTACACGTGCAGTTATCACAAAAGTCATATTTATGACTTAAAAAACTAAATAGACCCCACTCCATGATATATTATGAAATGAATATAAAATAAATTTCGTTGTCTCTGTGTTGGAACAAATATGTTCGATTCGACAATTTGGAATTCTCATGGCCCATTCAAAGTGATTAAAACTTTCGAAAGCGATACATTTCTTGAATTTTTATCCGACTCGTTCAAACTTTCAACAACATAGTTCTCAAATATTATGCTTTCTTTCAAGGAACTTACTAAAAGTCAAATGCCCTTTGCCCATTTTAGTTTTATATATTCCTTTGAAATTGACTTCTCTAGTACTTGTTTATCACATTAGCAATATACATTTTCTGCATTTTCTATGATTTTGACGAAGAATTCTTTTTTTCAAGAGACTCTTGAAAGTAAATACCTCTATGGTGGCGGACATGTGCCCTTGGAAATTATAGATGATAGGAGACGAAGAGAGAAAAGAAGATACAGAGAGAGAAAGAGGGGAAAGGAGATAGAGAGAGAGAGAGAAAGAGATGGATAGAGGGTAACGGGGGAGAGAGAGGGAGAGAGAGATAAGTATTTTAACGTCTTGGCTGAACTGAGGGAAATGTGGGTTGGCACGATTCAAATTTTTGTTGAAATATCTTTTTTAAAGTGAAATATCTTTTTTAAAGTGGATTCCCCCTCTTTTGCACCTTTGTGTTTTAATATCATTTTCTTTTGTTGTAAATTCAAGATTCTTTTGTTGGCTCATCACTTCTATGCACATATTAGAAATATCTTCTTCAAAGTGGACCCCCCCCCATTTTTCCACTGACGTGCTACAATATCATTAATTTTGTTGTAAATTCAAGACTTTTTTTTTTGTTGGCCAATCGCTTCTGTGCACATAAGTCAGTTGAAATCCAGTTGAAAGACTAGCTAAAACCTAGACCCATCACTATCGGTGATGCAAACACATTCAAAGCCCATTTTGATTTCTTATCCTTTGTCTAACTTCTGTGACTTTTTCATCTTTTCTTCTATCATTTCCTATTTCTTTATGCTGAATTACCTAATAATTTATCTTTTCTATTTATCTTTCATTATGTTTGTCTTTGATTCTCACACTTTTGAACCTTTCTTCTATCATTCTTATGTTATTTGTGTGTATACTCCTGTTATCACTTCTATTTTTTGCTACAGTGTGTATATGTATATGTATGTATTTTGTTTTGTTTTGTTTTTTTTTGTTTTGTTTTTTTTTGTGGGGGGGGGGGTATGTTTCCATATGCTACTCTTTGTTTTTTTATCGATCCATCATCTTCCTTTTCCCCATTATTTTGCTCCTTTAGGCCTAATCGTTTCTTCTATCGTTCCCTTGTATTGTTTAATTCTCTCTTTTTAAAATGTTGTTTTCTTTTCTTTCTATGTTATTTGTTTTAAGTCCCTCTTTCATCTTTTCTTTCTATATCCTTACGCTACACATGTATATTACTATTTCTTTTATATTTTACTCTATCATTTCGGAAGTAGATTTTTTCTTTTTTTCCCCAATAACTCATCCTTCTCTCTTACGATATTCTTTTCCTATCCTTCCTTATGTTAATTCCTTGAATTATCCTTCTCTTATCTTTCTTTCTATTTTTTTCTTCTCCATATTTTAACCTTTGATTTCACCGTCCATCCTTTTTACTTGCTACCATGGCATTTATTGTAATAAAACATTATTATCCTCTCGCCGACGAAGTTGGAGGGGATATAGTAGGGACTTCTAGATTTTATGGCACTGCGCATGCGTCACGTCGTCTCAGTTTGCGATCAAGAATGCGTCAACCTTGATTTTCCTAAATCTAGTACGGTACTAGAATGCCGCGTGCGCAACAATACAGTTCTTCAGGTAGACAAAGGAACATTCCTTTCCTGCTATATGTAAAAAAAATGTGTAGAACAGGTGTCACATGCATATTCACCTGTTCTACACATTTGTACATAATAGCAGTGATGGGATGTTCTTTTGTCTACCAAAGCAATTGTTGAGGGTAGAATGAGGAACTGTATATTTTGTCCTCTTTCTTTGTCCGTCATGTTCATAGACATAGTGCTACTTCCTGCATGCATGTATATCGTCGAGTGAAATCTAAAAGATTTCTAATTGTAGTCAACATGGGCAAGTTGAGTACGTTGACATGCATGATCAGTCGGCGTCCGTCGTGTTCTCGTCCACTCAATCTAAAAGTCCCTAATAACAACACGAATTAACTCACACACATACACACGCACTCACTCACGCACAGAAAACGTAAGAAATCCGTATGCCTATGCAAGGCGCGTTACGTTTCAATTTCGGAAAACGTCATTTCACTTCGTAAATTCCCTTGATGAAGGAATCAGATGCAACACCCACCTATCCTTTTTTAAGCTGAGCTTTTCGACGTGCTTCGAGAATCACTTTAATCTTTTCGGAATTAAAACCATCAATCTTATATGACTCTTGATATCTGTACAGCATGGTGTTGTTTCACGCTGTCAAATGTCGCTTCGTTTCTCTGGGTTCTTTACTTGCCCACAAAATGTCCTTCGACCAATTCAACCTTAAAACACTTTCAGTCCGCATGATCAAAGGTCCTCAATTCACCAACGGGCATTCTTAAGAAATTATGCTAAGAGATCCCAAAATACCTCGTAAACATTCCTCTAAAAGTATTTTTCATCATTTGATATTCGGTTTGATAGGACAGCATGTGGGAAAAATACACCTGCCTGTAGTCTGTACAAACAGTTTTACGGTTTATCTTTTAAGGTTTCCGGGTATGAAAGGAATTCTTAGTACTATACTTAAGGCTAATTCTTAATTTACACCCCTTGTATTAATCTTAACATTTCCAATATACCTTCAATAGCAACGAAACGATACAACGTATCAATTTGTTTTCCGTCTCCTCGCTTGAAAATTCAAGACAATTTGTTATTTACAGCAGATTGTGAAAATCTGCTAATGGCATTTATTTATAAAACAGTTTGTTGCTTATTGACGCCTGTATGAATCTTGAATCCATGGCTAGAGTAAAGTGACATGCGAAGAGAACTGTGCAATGCTTTGTAAGTAACTGCAAGGCAAAACAGCATTGTAAATGATGAAATATCTTTTGATTGGATAGATTTAAAGTTGTTTCAACAGTCCTGTTTAAATGATTTACAATATGATAATAATAATATTGATAATGATAATGATGATAATAAAAAAAGAATAATAATCATCATCTGGGTTTGTATTGCGCTTAATACTTCGACAATGTATCTAAGCGCTTTATAGAGTATTATTACCCTGTCATCAGATCCAGACTTTCCCGCACACATTAATGCACTTTCTCCATTCCTTGGGGAACATTTCAGCCGGGTGCCGTTTTACCTACGACTTTTACATCTTATCGGGTGCCCATTTAACGCCTAAAGTAGGTGGAGGGTGTCAAATTAATTAACGTCTTACCAAAAGGACATTAATGTCGGGTTGGGATTCGAATTCAACCACCCTTGAATTGAGAGTCGAACGAATGAACCAATATACCACCACACCCCCACACTATCTCTGAATTCCTTTTGATGTAAATGTCGATTCTTTGAGAAAGACAGAAAACACTTTCGTATCTTGAGATGAGAATAATTGAAGTGTTGTCATTCATTAAAATCTGAAGCACTTAAAAGTCATTGCAGACACTTGCGGAATAAGCTATTCGAAAATGACTTTGTAAATGATTTACTCAATACCGCAAATGTAGTCTGGGTTCGGGTTCGTTATCAGTAATGTAAAGTTAAAGGACAATACAAATATTAATGAACTGCTGGGCCAACATATCGGACAAAGTTGTTTGAAATACTGTCGATTTTCCAGTTCTTCGACAATGTTCCGGCGACTATTGATCTGTCGTCGGTTTTCCACACTAACAATAATAACTGTTTCTTAAAGCGCTTTACCAGTTACAACCTAATATAGCTTACAGTATTATTACCCCTGTCAAAGGATTCTCTTACGATTCTGCACTTTACAGTACACTATCCACTCCCGTGGGGAGCATTTCAGCCAGTCGCCCCTTTACGGGCGTGCACATGCTAATTCATCACTTGGGTGGAGAGGAGCAATTTAGATAAAATGCCTTGCTCAATGGCATATCAAGTGCCATGCCGCGGATCAACCCCACGACCTTTATTTTACCAGTCGAGTGGTAAGACCGTTGCCTTTGAATATATGACATCGAATCTCTAACTTTAACTCTAACACTAAATCTCACACATAGAGCACAATCTCAACTCTTGTCCAATCCTGGATTACCTAATTTCAGTTTAAACATATATTTGTCTATCAGAGGTAGCCATTTTATACCATGAACATGATGCATTTCTCTGTCTCTTTTCGGATGCACGTTGGTGCTGCAGAGTTTAATTAAGGACGAGGCATATTCTTTTTGGGGTTTCATTTTTTTTGTTTTGTATTTAGCTGTGGAGACGAAACACGATCGACCGAGGTAATTAATTCTCCTTGACTCCATCATGCTTTCGGAGACGTGCGAAACAGAGTGAGATCTAGGGAGAAAGGCATTCTCATCTCGACCTAATGACAACATTACCATTAAATGTCACAACCATCTGTTGGTCATGGTTTTATAACGTTCATTTATTGTAAATTAAATGACAACTTTACGAGGCGAGAAGCACTTTTTGTGTCAGTGCAGTTATAGCACGACCTGGCACGATTACTGATAAATGTAGCGGCTAAATGCTGATGAGGCACTCGATCTCTCTTCCATTTTTTCTTGACATCAGTTGTTTGTAAACGCATTGTGTTGTTTTTACGAAGACGGTGAACTTTGAGCTGTGATTACAAATACTGTTTGTTTTGGGGTGTGTTTCAAGAGTTATAAATACACAGAACGAGATACGGCGAATAGCATTTTAAACAGCATTTCATTTCATTGGTACCATTTATCTATAAATTGTGATGTAGTTATAATATCATTCTGTATGATTTAATGATTATATGTTTCATTTTGTGCAACAAAGTCGTAAACTGTTTCGTTGCTAGCCATGAATATTCAATATTAAAGAGCTCCCCCTGAAAACGGGGTTATGTGTCTGCGTGTGTGATTTGATTATTTCGCAGAATGAGAAAGTGACCGAGTTTGTATAGAAATACAATTTCCTCCTTTTCTTCTTTCACTTTTTTCCTTTAGCGTGGTTTTCTCTTTCGACTGATCACCTAGTCGGAGATGAAAGGATGATATGTGTTTATTTAAACGATATATCAATAACACTAGCTTCTCCTGCACATTTGAAATGCCCTTAAGGCCCCACTGCACTACTTATAGCCACTTGCGCCCTCTATATAGCAAAGAATGCCTAGTCGGTGACCATTGTATCCCAACGGGCCCCTTTTTCTCATGTAATTGAGAGCTGATTTGATGAGATAAATATTTATCAGCGACCATGCAGTGAGGTCTAATCGCTCCTGGCCAAACTAGTGCAGAGGGGCTTTAAAGGTACTATGTCCCTTTTGCAGCCAACCTCAAATGATGTAGAACTTTGCAGGAATTATGAATATGTCATGTATTTCCTATCTGTGAAATTTAAATGTGAGCAGTGTCCTCATATTCAAATTATGCAAGGAAACCTATTTACTTGCTAGACTTCACTGTCAGACACTATTGAGTGACTGACTGGCTTTTTTCTTCTTTGGTAATAACATACATGGAAAGAGTTGTAAAGGGTACATGAGCATTTGTCTACATCAATAACCCACTTCTTGTGATGGCCAAGATTAAACTGATTGAATCTTTGCGCAGCATAAAACGTATGACCATGTCTGAAAATCAAGACTATTACTTTTGGGCTCTATAGCCCTAAAGTCGATTTGACAAATAATAGTCAATATTTTCCCACTAGAAGACATTTTCAAGCCCCACCTTTTTTAGGGAAGTTCTAAATTAGTATTATCTTTCAAATGCAGTTGGAATTTAACCTTTTCATTTTTTTGGCCTGCAAATGGGACATAGTAACTTTAAAGGACGCACAAACGAACAAAAAAGTGGGCAAAAAATGCTAATTGTGTCATGTAATCGATATGTATAATTTTTATATTGCAGTTTTCATGTTTTCATGTTTTAATGGCAATTTGCCTACTTTTGTTATCAACATGTTTTAAACTTGAATTGTAATGTGCATAATTTTAATACAAGAAATGCCCTAATTTATCACCTCCCCAAGATTTCCTATATACATATACCGTATATATATTTGTTTTTAGGGGTAGGCTTTTATATAAGGAATCACTCGTTTCTGCCTATCCCAAATACTCTTATATTAAAATTGCCATTGTATTTGTTATCACTTGTTTTTTATAACTCCATTATGTATTTGTATGTTTTAAATTTTTTTATGAAGAGTGTTGAATAAACTTTGAATTTGAATTTGAAGTATTCATCCTGAGACCCGACTGGAATCGTTTATCAAATAATGTGAAAAAGATGTAGCAAAGTCTTAAAATTTCTTCAAATGCACGTGTTTTCATATTATACGAGGAGAAAGTATCCTGTCACCGACGCTTTGCGTCCTGTTACCGACATTTTGCGAGAGAGATCTAACAAAGCATTGTCTTAAAATGTTTTTCTTTTTTCTTTCAAATTCACAACAGACACATGAATGCTTTACTGGAATGGAAGAGATGGGTATGGGCGAGTTCTGAAAAGAGATTAGCACTTATCGACGACAAGAGACAAGAGATTTCCAAGTAATTTAATTCGGAATACTTCACTCCATCCTTTCCCTTTCAACAGTTGTCACGCTACGTCAGTGTCATAGTACTTGCACTGCGCCATCTGTCCAGTAAATCTATCTTTTGAGGCAGAGTATGAGCCGTCGCGTAAAGTGTGCTAAAATATAGATAGGTTCAAGTCTTGAGAGAATATAATTATCTTACTAAAATATGCTTTGAAGTAAGCCCACTCTTGCTCTTCTAAACAATTTGTATTGCAATGTGAAGTATTATTAAGTACTATTGAAACTTAATTATTGCATTAGAGCGCTTAGAGTCTTCTGACAAAGTAAATGTAAGGCGCTATATACGCACTGTAATTATTATTGTAATTATTAATATGATACAAAATAGAAAAATAAGAAAAATTATTCACTCGACATTTTTAAGAACACTAACATAATATTTAATACTGTAACGTACTTTGAAAAAAAAAACGTATCTAGATAGGGATGGATACAAAAAAGCCTTATTGGGATATGACGCGGATTAAACAATTCTGTTTCTTTTAAAATTAAGGTTATGAGTAACGGGATGAGTAAGGCCACGGTTTCATCCGACCCGTGTAGACGTATCGCACATGCAGGGCAGTAAATTTTCATACTTGGACATTTTTTCTAGTTGGCAAATTCTACCTGGGATTTGGTCACCAGTGGCGGATCCAGGGAGGTGGCCCGGGGGTACAAACACTTTAAAACAAAAACCAAAAGTGGCCCAATTCGTGAGAAAATATTAAGCGGCGTGANCCCCCTCCCCTCCTGGGGAAAAGACGTGTAATAACACGTTAGTTTTACCCTTTTGGGGGAGATGGACCCCCTCCCTTAGCGCTTAAGGGGGGGTGCTACTTCGGAAACGCGGGGGTCATGTAGTTTGAAGTTGCTTTGTGGTAATGCGCGCCGGCCACCTACGGAGGGCCACTTTCAACCCGTGGACCCTTACGTGGACCCCTCGCTAGCGTCTATGCGGCTCGGATATTTACGCTTAGGAAATTTGTGCGTGCAGTTCTTTTACATATTATATGAAAACAATAATACATTTCTTCATATTTGAAGGCTCTTAAAGTCGACTTACTTAAAAAAAAATAAAAAAAATAAAAAAACACTGGCCAATGTTCTTTTCTCTCTTTTCATCCAGTATCGAAGTCCAGGCCGAGCTTTTGCGGATTCGGAACTTGACTTGTATCCTTTAAACACTTAAGAGGAAAGTAAAAAAAGAGTTATTGGAACCTCGTCTGCAGCAATTTAACAAACACCACACCGACAGCAAAAAAACTGACACAAGACGTTACGTAGACCGACTAACGACCGAAAAAAATTACATTACACTCACTGGAATAAGTGTCGGTTTGGAGTCGGTTTGGAGTCCTTTTGGAGTGGCGACTGACATATCGCAACCAGAGGCTGGCTTAGTCTGCAAGCATAGACTCTAATTGGACGATGTATCACAATTCATTAAGACTTGAGCAGAGCCTAGATCTCTCAGTTTCTGGGAGTAGCTTATTAAAGTACAGAGCCTATTGTAGGCCTATTTTGCAGACAATGTTACGCACAACGACTGACAAGGGTTTGGGCCTGCAAACTAGGGCGGACTTGCCGTGGGGCGTTTGAGAGGAGGTTTTCATTCGAGGCCGCTCCGTCTGAGGGTCAGTTGGTATGTGAGGTGGACGTTCGCATTAAAAATTCCCCAATAGAATTTCAGTCCGAGCCCCCTCCCCCGATTACGGTATGAACACCTTGTAAATATCAATGTCACTATCAATGTAACGAACCCCGAAACAGGTTTTGTGTCTAACCAAACCCGATATGGCACTAAACCTCCCAAGTGTGGATTATGACATAATCATTCGTGCAATAGTAATCCATTCGATATATAGAACCACTGTTTTTAAGGTGGAATAAACAATTACACCCTCTGCATAATTTTATAGTATGATGTATCAATACAAATTAGTTTTCCTTTCTTTTTGCAGGTATGTTTTGATAAATTTCTGTGATTTTGTCTCGTTTCTCTTTGTTAAGTTTGAAAGAAAGTTGTTTTCCACATCCTATGTGTAGTCTAGGTGTCCAAGTCCAAATATCTTTCTCTTGGATGTGTTACAGAACTTTCCAGTTACTCACACCATCCGGCTAAAACTGTTCAATCATTTGCCTATTATATATTTCTTATTTGGTCTGTTTTCGTTGTTACCTCTTCTTTATGCTTTATGTTCTATATTTCATTTTTGATACCATAACTACTTTTTTAAACAGATATCCTAGATGCTTACAATCATGGATCTGAAAGACAGTCAACAACTTTCACTGGAAATCAAGGTAAAGAGGAAGACACAACGCCTTGTACAGAGGTTCATTTCAACGGTCAAACCCCGACGCATTCCGCTCAAACACATAATAGAATCCTCACCAAAGAGGACATTGCGAAGGCGTTACATACTACTGCTATGACGGTATGTGATATAGAAGGACTGCTTGGGAGTCAGTGATTTAAAAATACCTGAAACGGCAACGTCATTTTTTTAGATCAAAACAGAACTCTTAATGATTGAAGTGAATGATCTACGCAAGGGACAACACTTTTTTTTTCTTTCTAGACAGGCTTGCTGTCAAACTACGGGGCATTTTTTCCGGCTATGCAATCTCTCATCATCTCATCCAATGGAAGTCTTTAGGCGTGTCTTTTGCTGCCATGACATCTGTAACACCTTGCATGGTGTTGTCACTGCCAAGGCTGCGATTGGTCGACTCTCGTTACCATGGGTACGGTGTACAAGTGCCCATGAGGGCGGTTGTCTTTCTAATCGATCCTTCATCACATTTGTAAACATTTCAACAGCTCTGTTTATCTTTACATTGACGTCATCTCGTTCGAGTCATATATCTGTTTTATGTCAACAGGCTCTCAATTTCATTCTCGGATACGGATACGATAACAAAAAACAAACAAAAAACAAACAACAAAATTCTGTGATGACATTACAAAAACAACGTAAAAAAAAAAGAAGAAGAAGTTTCATGAATTCTAGAACTGACTCATAACAATTGATTCTTACCTTTTTATCTAACTCCTTTTGCATCACACCTTTAAATGTTACCAAATCTGATGAAATTGTCTATTTTTCGTAGGGATATATCATCTACACTACTTCCTCTCTTTGTAATGTTCTATCAACGCTCACTTTCGCAGCATACCCCCAAAACAACTTTCACTAACATATTTTTGTATTGCATTCCAAAACTTTGTATGAGTGACCACGTGGATAAAGTGGAGCACTTCCCCAATGTGTCACAATTCAAAGCTTTACGTGATGTTATGTATAATGTACCCATCTGCCCTGAAATGTTAACTGAAAAAAACAAGGAAGATAATTGTTTTCGTATTTCTATGACTTAATTGTTGCTTGAGAAAAACTGATTAAAAATCCATTTCATATATGTACAACTTCAATATATTCAAATTTGTTACATATACAATTATGAATAGTTCGGTTATTTCCTAGTTTGCCTTTTCTGAATGCGAATTATTTTATTTCCTCTATTAGAAGAGTGGGTGTGGCTCTTCTGGATTATTGCGATGTAAGAGTTTCATTGCAAAAGGTCATAGGAAGTAGGATGTTTAGGATCACAGAAACTCGTACAACAGGTGTGGCATTAGTACTAATTGCTTTAAATATAAAAAAATGTATTTGTGTATTGGCGTACTGGAAGTCTACAATGATGCAGTCAATGACCATTTGTGAGGCGTGAAAGAGAGAAAAGCAATTAGAAATTAATGCGATTCTTTCACACATAGATAACAATTATTCTGTCGGAAAATTAAATGTGGTTTTCATTTCTCCTTCCTTCATTACCTATTTACTTTGAAAGATGAATACCACGCTACAGTGGCTAGACATCGGCATTTTGTAAGGGCTCGTTATCTCATTCGAATTTTTAGTTACTTTGAAATCCTTTGTGTGATCTCATCGTCTGAATATATACCTTGGATATGCTAACCTCTTCAACTAGTTCTTTTTATCAAACTGAATTCTATTGATACTTCTATTTGTGTAATTTAGGAATCACATTTTGTTTTTATTTATTTATTATTACTATTTCCCCTTTTATTTTTAGGAATTTTTCATTTTAAAGTTGACAGAGGTTGAACAAATTAATCTTCAAGTTATATTAAGACTTAACGTCTATAACATTCATAGATGAAAAGGAAAACAATTTTTTTTTTGCTCAACCGAGGATAAAATGCTAAATCATATAGATCGTAGAAGAACGTGGCTTCACTATTAAATGGGTTCAATCACGATTTGAAACAAACTCATTTAAGAAATACAAAATATGGTCTAACAGTGAACTGACGTATGTCACTGCAGAATCCATCGTATTTTGCCGTGCAGCATACATTAACATTTACACCTTATATTTCATGTCTGTTAATTTACACGTTTCTAAATTCTCAACTAAAAACAAAAATTGTGTAGGGTTCCGAAAAAGAGACCCTCAATCTGCGCCTACATCAACATTAATGGTATGAATTTGACAACGAAACACATTTGGAGGCGAAGCACTTTACGTTGCCATTAATTTGTTCCTCATGCAAACATGATCAACTGTATTCTGTGCCACTTCTCTTTTTTGAATAAGAGATTATAAGAGTTTAGTATGATTAAACCATATAATTAACATAACAATCTTATTTCAACGGTGCCGTTAGTGAAATCAAGAAGATATTTTTAGATTTAATTTTCTTTATCGCCCTGCGGTGTCTTTGGACTTGAAAATGGCATCTATGTAAGATTTACAGCACGGTGTAATAGAAATGCTGTAAGAAAAAGAGACACGGTTTCTATAAAGGTTTATAACGTAAGGTCGGTAACGAATGTCAGTGTATTCCTATCGTTTTGTGTGTGGATGAATATGTATTTAAGTGTGAATATCAAATAAAGGAATATTTTATAGATATAAAGTTTATGAGTTTTAGGCTTGTTTCATTGGTAGAGGAGAGAGAAAGAAAGACCAATAAACATACATGTACATTGAAATATCATTTGTAGGGAGAGGGGGAGGGAGGAAGAGACAGAAAGAGAAAAGATAGACAGACATACATTAGGGAGGGATATATAGAGAGAGAGTGAGTGTGGAAGACAGACAAACATTACAATGTCATCTGAAGGGTGGGAGAGAGAAATAAAGAGAGAAGATAGCCAGACAGTCGCATTAAAGTGAAAACTACGCTAAAGTGTAACCCGCCGCCTAAGTTTCTGAAAATGAAGTTCACTTTAACGAACGGGTGTCGCGGCGATAGGAGCCCTATCACACACTCGCCCTAATCCACATGTCGCCCATCCGGTATCAAATGCTCCCTCAATGTCCACGTCGATTTTTCTCGAAGTAAAGCCCATTTTTCGCAGTTTTATAGTGTTTGCCATGCAATTTTGGAAATTTTGGGAAAAAAGGACCCATGTTAAGGGATATTTTTGTTAAAAAGGGACCCATGATTAGGTATTTTTGGTGAACCAGTGACCTATTAGAGTGTCACACCCCGTATGTCTTAAAATGTGAGTACGGGGCTACACACAGCTTATAGAGTGCCAAGGTATTACGTCATACTGACCAAGTGGTCAATGTTATTGGTTCCCACACCACCCTCCAAACACTAAATTGGCCATGCTATACTGCCCGTCGCTGGAATAATTTCGCGATGAACCTCATGCGCAGGCTCTGTTGTTTAGAACCAGCAACTTGGACGTGTGAATATGACGTTGCACTACGGTACTATATACCTAGCTTCTGAATTACGACATAGTGGACTGCTACGTGTGACGTCCTTATAAGGCACTGGCAGTTATAAGGACGTCACACGTAGTAGTCCACTATGTCGTCGTGCAAATCTAATGTCCCTAATACCGGTTCGAAAACAACTTCTAGCTACATAGAAATCAAGCGCCCTCACAAGACATGTGATCATTTTGCGATAATCTCAGACGAACGCGTCAGATATTCAATAATTTACGTACAACCAATGCGTGTAGGCGTATATAGGTATACTGGCGCCAATGGGGTAGACTTCTAACATTTGTTTAAATGTTTGTAAAGAAATCTATATAAAATCAATGAAAAGTTCAAGATGATTGAAGTGAAATGTTGAACTTAAACGACTAGTTGTCACATTTTTTGAAAATTACCATCTTCAATAAAAGGGGAAAAATTACTATTGTGTCTTTTGGAGCTCATATAGAATACCTCTCTTTGTATAATGATGACAAGAACATCAATAAATTCCCAAGGGAATCAAAGCAACTACGTTGAATAAACATTTCGCTGTCTAAAAGATACGTTACATCTTTGCTTATTTTAATTGTTTTGAAAGCAAATATCGGCGTGGATTGCGAGGGTTTAATGGAACAAATTGATTGACTTTTCACCGGCCGGAAGAATACCAAAGTGTTCGATTGATCCTCTTATGTTGCATTAAATTCACTTCCTTTCAAAAGACGACATCTTCAACTGAATTGACTGAAAGGGAGCCGAGTGGCCGCTATTTGCTCGCCTAATTCAACAAGCAGCTGACAAGAGATATAGACTAATGAAATGACAGGAAAGTATCTCCCAATGAATCCATCTTTTCTTTCAATCCACAGGGAACACGGGGAATGAATCAGAAAATATGTTTTCGTACTCTAATATTGGGGCTCATAAGAAAAACACCCGGTATATCAAATGCGTAATTGTAATGCTGTTAAGTGGCTCGAAATATGCATTTGTTGTCGGTGTATTCCCATGTGGGAGTGTAGTATTGTTCGTCCTCAATGATATGAGATGGTGCTTGTTAAAAGCTGAGACAACAAAAAGTATACACTTACGTATTCCTGGTAGCTCATCCATGTAAATCGTATTTATTTGTTCAAGAAGAAGAAAAAAGGCGATCTTTAAAAGCAAGTCAAATTCATATACACCTATAGAGTCTGTAACTTGTTAGTATATCGTCTCAACGGCCAACAAAAAATACGTCACTATGGCTAGTGATGTAATCTGATAATATAAAATACTGCATACCAATGAGATCAAAATATAATTCTTTTTACTTGCATATTCTCAATTGATTAGTCATTGGACTATTTTATGTCACTGAATTGCGAACGTGTGTGCGTGGTGTATGAGTGCGCGTATATGCGGGGGATATATACATTTTTTTGTTAGCGAATATGTGTTTTTCTTAAACGCATCTTTATTATCTGTGAGGAAGGGGTCAAAAGCTCACTATCCGCTAGCGAACGTGTCTTTTTCTTATTAGCCGTCATAGTGATTTCTTTTGGAAGGCAGATACAAAAATATATTGATCATGGATTATAAAATAGTGATGAAAAAAAGGCAGTTTGCCAGCTTGTAACGATAAAAGAATTTTAAATGTTTCTTTTGTTGCTTAAAGTTCTTCGATGTCTTTTAAGCTTGCGAAAACGTACTATTCTAATCCAAATAAAAATGATGGATAATGTCATTCAGCACACCACGAAATGATACCAAATAAGGCAGGTTCAAATTATTGGTGAGATTGTGAAGAAAATAATGAAAAATTAATTTCATTTCATTGCTTATAGTCGTATGTGGCAAGAGTTAGGTCAGTCCATTAGGTTTCCTTTCGCCCATTCCCGTAACACAAAAGGATCTCCGGAATTTCAAGTGACGGACATAACGACATTTAAAAAAAAAAGTCTTTTACCATTTTGTATGTATGTCTTTGCGTGTGGGAGCGTGTATTTACTTGGAAACTAGGAATAGTTCTGTCTTTTTAAGTCGGCCTACTTCGTTTCTACACTTTCCGCTTCTGCTAATGCCATGAAATGGAATATTTTCATTTTGCTGCTTTACATAAATCCCTTATAAGGTTCTATAGACGAATGTAGTTTTATTACCGTTCCATAATCTCTCCATTAAAATCCCTTGGATGAAGAGGAAAATCAAGGCTCTCTGTTGTTCAAATGCAGAGAAATAAGAAGAAGGAGATGGTAGGGGGAAGTCCCGTACTCAGGAATTCCAGGAATTCTAGCATAAGGAAATTATCTTTGGACGCATCTAAACAAAAGACAATAATCCAAATATCAAAGAAGCCACCCCCATGCGTAGGTAGATTTGTTTGAATTATTTTGTATACAAACACGACGACAAAGGTTCTCGTGGAATCAGCACAAGACGTGCCTTATGGTATACCCCGTATGAATCATATCAAATACCACAAGCTTAACAATATATCCACGTATTAACCCACTCAAGTAATATATCATTAATACTGAAATAATCTGGAAACGAGTTAAGACAGCGTTACATTTCAAGGCGATACATGTTAATTATATTTTGTGTGTGAAATAATAAAGGTGCACCACGGTGGGTATGTAATTTGGCTTTTGATTATGTCCCAAATACTCTTAATAATCTCCTGCATATTCTCATATTGTTATTGCAAGGACTTCCAAAGATGTCCCCATTCTTATTTGTCCCTCATTTTTTGACATTTTTTAAAAAGGTGTGTAGCTCAATAGTCTCACTTTTAACCATTATATTTATCTCATCTTAATAGCTTGTGCATGGGCATCATTGAGCAACGTTTGTGTCTACGTCAGATTTTTAAAATATGTTCATAGTAATCATTTGTATAAGGAATAGATAGTTTAATGTATGTTCTCTATTTGTTATATTCATCATACATTGTCATCATTTGATTATTTTGTTCCTTTTCCTTCTTATTATGTTGACTGTAATTTTTTTTAAATATCATATCATAATTGTTCATAAAAATAGTTTTTTAATATCAAGCCCAAGATGGAAAAAAGTAACTTACTGATCATGTGTTCCTGTATAAATGTATTCGAATGAATAAATAAATAAATGAAACGCACTACAGCTCAGTTTATCATGTGTTTTTTCTGCTTGTAAATGCACGTTTAGTCTCAGCTTAGTGTTTTTGCGGTAGATTATGATAAGATAGATGGGCTATGTGACTAATTACAGACTGTTTTGAGCCCTGAAAACACCAGAAGAATGTTTTCAATCATGCACAGTTGTGTCTGAAGGAAGGGAGGAACGAAGTCATGGAAAAGAAATTGAGGTTAAGCGATCAATTGTCAAATCCAACAGCTTAACCTAAATAGGATCCCACTTCTTCATTTGTGGGTAACTATACCAACGTTCATTTGGAAAAGCGGTCAGTCATATTGGAAAATCTAAGAATAATTAGGCAGCTTCTATGTTGTCTACAGGATTTCGCTGCAAGAAATAGGCAATGGTAAAGGCAATTGAAACCAGATAGTGTCTGAGTTAGGTAGGTTAATATATGTCAGCCAAGGAGTGATAATAATATTTGAAGAAAAAACGAGGAAAGAAAAAAGTATAATTGTAAAGGTTCTTCTTCGTTGCAAGATTGTTTGCTTTTGGAAATGAGATGCTTTAAATGCATGTGCTTGTGGAAACCAAATGGTCGCATTGTATTTACAAAATCGTTTTGAACACGATCGCACAGCCTTTCTATAAGTCAACCTCAGGCAATTTGATTTGAGCTCTGTCCATCATGTACTGAAAGGAACGAACATCACAATGACGAATTACGTAATACAAACATGATTTCCATGGGATATACGGTATAGGGTGTTGAAATTGCTCGAGAGCTGATATTTCGAAACTATTTTTGATTGTGTTATTGTCATATTTCGGAGAAGAGGTATGGGGGATGAGCCAAAAGTACACAAAGGAGCTCATTGTTTTATTATTATATTACAATGTTTAAACTCGTGTATATAACCAGTAGCGTATCCAGACTTTATCATCAGAAGGGGCAGGGGAAACCATCTGAAGTCTGTTAAAGTGAGGAGACAGAGTGCCCCTTGCGCCTTCCAAAACACCAAAACATAACAAGAACCAAAACAAAATTGAAGTGCTATAATTTGTTTGACCCATCGTTTATATGACCCCGCCCCCAGTGAATTACTCGTAATTGATAAATGTATATTCCGTCTAATCTGTTTACAGGGATATTAATGAGTGAGTGAATTGTCCGTAAAAAGAGTTCCTGTTTCTTGACTAATATGGCCGCTTTTTTATGTAAATGATTTCTTGGAAGCTTGTTCTCCTCGAAATATGAAATCATTTCGAATCACCACTCAAGCTTTTACCCTATTAAGGGCAATTAACGTATAATGGACATTTTGACAACGCAGGTATAGGATAGCAATTATCTATAAAAGACTTTAATGTTTAGAGGTCACAGTTTACGATGAAAGTGATGAACGGAATGTAAAATTGCTTCATGTAGATAGCTGCTATAGGAAAGATGCTGTCTTGAACTACGGGTTTCAAAAGAATGAAGTTTATGGAAAGAGGATTGTGCTACCCATTTGACAGTTTACAGTAATAATAATAACAACGAGTATCTATGAAGTACCGTATCATTCCGAAAAATGCTCAAGGCGCTTATAGTTTACATGAAAAATATACACTATAAAGATGAGTATTAATTGCAACAGTGCGTGCACAAACAATGAAGAAAAAAAAAAGAATTGAACATACTACGTCGAAGAAAAACAAAATTATAGAAATGAAGATACTCAATGATGAAATAATGTAATAATGAAAATGAATAATCAAATTGACAAAAGTTTCTGGTGATAAACTGTAGGCCAAAACAATTATGAACGAGTTTTTTTTTTCATTGCCACCAATATGAGCTTTCCAAATAGCTAAGAATAATAATTTAACATTAATATGTGCATAGTTTGAAAATTATTTATTGAAAATTATTTTTGGAATGAGAAGTATCCGAAAACTCAAGTTTCATTGATGAATCATGTAAATAGGACCAGAACAGACACAAAAATCTATTTACACCTACATAATGTAAATGACTGTTATTTTCTCTAAAATGTAATTTCTTTAAAAGTAACTAAGTATAACTATAAAGATATTAATAATGCCTTGTTCAGCGTTGGTATGGTGCCCATGGCTCTTCCTTGATTGTTTTCTTCAATAAAACAATTGGTTTAATAAGTCTGTAAAGATACGCTGCTTTTGCAAGAAGAAAGAGATAAAAGATAGAAATATCCATCAGAAACGATGTGGAAGGAATTGAACAGGATTGGTTAAAATGGTTTAGAAAACTAGTTCTATGACACACGGTTCAGACAACTTTCTCAGGTAAGGCGGCTCTTAAAAGCTTCATCATTAATGAATTAAAATAAGCGATCATCTAGATTCATATATTCTAGATAAAATGTCTGGGAAATGTGTATAACCTATAGACAGCGAAAGTATAACATGTTAATACCTTAGGAGTATCGTAAATTACTTAGTTTCTAATATCGGAACGGTTTTAAATTTTGGTCTGGTCTAAAAATATATTCATATTCCTAGAACATGTTAAATACAATTAGATGAGCTCCTGAAAAACACTCTTATCTCTGATATTGTCTTCGATTAAAGTGAGCCAGCCGTCGAACAACGTCATATTTGATGTAGTCTTTAACTCACCCCCGAAATGGTATGTGTGATTTTACGACTTTCATTTTAATTCATATGTCTTTTTTAATACCATATTATACCTTCATTTCGCATGATCATATGATCATGGTTATCAGGAATTATTTTTCCCTTTGGACTCTGCTGTTTTCACTGTTTATATGCATTCCTTTTGTGCTATTCATGCTATTGGAAAAAAGGACATCACTTTGCCTTTAAGATCAGACTTCTTCGATGTGATAAACATGAGAGATAAATAAATCATAACAGTTTCGTTATACAGTCATGTCACGTATCGACATTATTTAACATGACATGTCATAAACTAAAAATCTACATAAAACCCATTATAAACAGGATACTTTCTTGAATATCAAGGTATGTTCAAATGACACTAATTTTAAAATAAAAATACATTCTCACCCGATAGCTTCATCAGCATCAACGTTGTTGAATGATTAATACCCCAGCAATTGGTAGGAGAGTGGGATATATGAATCGATTCCTTTTTCGAAGGACGTTAGGTTCCGGGCTGGGATTTGAACCCTTAACCTTGGATTGAGAGTCAAGCGAATAAACCTCTATACCACCAAATCTAATTGGTTAAAACCGAAACTTCGACTATATTGACGTAAAACATTTATAAAACAATCAAGATTTTGTTTTCGCATCAAACGTGTGATCATACGCGATCGCAAATAATTTCGAGAAAAAACTTCAATAGTCTCATGTATCTTATGTTGATATGTTCGAGTATCACAGTGACATGTTACGTAATCCAAACCTGATTTCTAAGTCAAAATGCAGTAAGGTATTGAAACTGCAAACTGGTTTCTTGAAATTATTTGCGATCGTTATCAAATTAGCGTATCCACTAGCTGTTAGTTGACCCTTTGGCATGTTTTACTTCAGAAACTAGCACATTTATTATGCGCCTAATAATATGTTTACGCAAGCATCCCCTATCATCCTATGGTAGCTTTAAGGTTCTCATTATTTTCTCATACCCACACGTAGATTCCATCACTATGAATATGGTATATTTAGGTGGCAACGTGTCTTTCAAAGTCTTTTCTGCCTCGCTACAGAGAAATGTAAGTGTTCCTTAAATTGCGCTTATATTTTCCATCGGACATGTTGGATGTGTGTGATTGATGGCAGCATGTTAGAAGCACTTCAGAAAGCGATAAACTATCCATAATCGGAGCTCGACCAAACGCCGTGACGAACGAATACACTTGAGATGAAAGGGCCATGTGTAACAGATTCCAGAACGCGCGACGCGGAGCGCATAGTAAAATCGCATCATTCCCAAGGCCTTTTGAAGTCTCTTGATTGAAGAGTTGGCAAGATCACGGCGTCATCGTATACAATACCAGATTGGGGCCAACGATATGGCTTATGAAGTGTAACGGCCAAGCTCATTGAATTTCCAAACGCCTACACTTCTATGACTTCTTGCAATCTACCTCAATCACTACTCGTGGCGTTAGATATAGGTGACAAAAGTTTACTACATATCTCTGCTCTGATCCTTTAAACGTACTACCATTGAATGAGGTGGTTAGTATGTTAATTCGTTATAAGCCAGTAGAATGAGTAGATTATGACTGAAATGCGACGATCCCCACTGGTAAAACGACCCCCCCCCCCACACACACACACCACTAAAAAGATCAACTGGCTCTACTGAATAACACGATGGGGGAAATCTCCCTGGCTTCATCCAAGTGATTGAGAAATGCAAACAACGAAGTGTAGGCATATAGGCATGGAAAGTTTAATCTATTCATTTTGTAGATAAACTTTACAACGATTTAGGAAGGTTTTAATTTATGGAGTGAGTCCAACATTCCCAATAACCATGATGACGATAATAAACTACATAAGTTAACAATTAAATGATTTATACCTTACCAAATGTTGTAATTATTTAAGTATACAAAAAATTGATTGGTCCCGATTCATTGTTCTATATGAATGTGACATATTAATGCTTACATCTAAAATAATGCAACTAAGGCTCTAATTTAACCTGTCCAACTTTCATTCTTGAGTTACGAAGAAAAAGAAAAATCAAATATCAACTTTGTAAGGGGTATGATTAATTTAGTTATTAACTGTATATATCCTATTCCGTCATCTGTATTATTGAGCCATTGAAGGCTCATTAATAGCATCCGTCAGTTACATGTAAATGGGACTTTTAATACCAAACTGTAGAAGAAAAAAAGATAAAAATCGATTTATGAACGGTTTAAGATTAATTAATAACATTATGGTTACAGTGACATGGGACAGGCCCTTAAAGGAAAATCTACTAAAGACCTATAGTCTGTTGTGAAACCCCATGATCTTTGCGATTTGAATGAACGAAATAAAGAAGGTCTCCTTGAATAGTTGACCTTCTTTTATCTCCCATCACCTGCTGTAAAGTGGATCGGATATCTAAAAACAAGGTATCGAAATCACAACGTGACTTCTAAACCTCGACATGCCCTGAAACAGTGAAAGTAACCAGAGTCACTTACTCATGAGATAGGGGAAGAAAACTCAGACAATTAGGAAACTGAACGCTGCTTATAGTCATAAAAAGTTGATGCAAATAAACCATTTGTTAGATACTATTCATAATTACCATGATTACAATGTCAACAATTTTTCCCAAATGTTATCGAAAATGTTTATTAATACGAATCTTCGTGCGATATAGGAACACTTGTTTAACAATAATTTAACAACTAGTTCTGAACTAATCCTGCTTTTAGTTCTAGCATGAATGTCCCTCTTCTTGATAATCCCTATGCTTCGAAATTGATTTTCACAGCCTTGCTTTTATCAAAATGTCATCCAAACTTCTTCCCCCCTGATCACTCTCATTTAAATTAAAAACAATTATTCTACACATTTTAATCACAGACAACAGCTTCAGAGTATAACTGTGTTCTAATTCCATTAAAGGTAATACAAAGTTTGGGGAAATTTTGAAAATTTGGTGGAAAATGTTTCTTTACAATTTTGATATATTTGGATGCCCCTGTGGATGTATAATAAGCACTAAAATCATTAGCCCCTAAAACACTTCTGCTTTCGAGAAAAAATGAAAATAAAAATTTATCGGTGCTCCCGATACATTTTGATATATTTCAAATAGCGCATACGGCCGTACAATGGTAGCTGCGACCCTGAAAATTTCAGAATAGGCAGCTGTGATATATACCTACCAAACGGGATTAGCTTATCGGTCAAAATTAGTCAAGAAAGATTGTTTTATAGCTTAATTAATATCTTGACCTTGAGAGGGCGCTATACAACATAAAGAGTTTGTCATGAAAAATGTCATAACTTTAGACTCGATTTCAACCGCGACAGCGATCACTGCATATTGCAGGATCGCATATGCTTCCAATATGTTCATTTGAACCAAATTCATGACCCCATACCAAAACTTTGTATTACCTTTAAGAACTTAATGAAAAGTCTCAATACCATAGACATTGTGCCAATTTTCTGAACACACATGATTGACTAACGAGTTCTTTTCATTTGATTTCTATCATATCTTTTTTTTTTTAAAGAAATCAATACATCGGAAATTATAAGTGTTCACATGAATTTAGATTTCTTAGTAATTTTGTATCTTGATTTAAAATGTAATAATGTTTTGGATAAATTTTGCATAATTATATTATTATAGTTGTTTTGTTATTTATTATTATTTATTATTTTGTTGGAAATGAATATAAATTAATGAAACGAAGGTTATTATGTACCGATAAATAAAGGCGCTTCAAAAATGTGTAATCTTTCGATTCGTTAAACTTGTGGAAATGTGCGATGTAGGAATTATGTAATGCTTTCCTTAAAAACTGATTACTTTGAAAGTAGCATGGTTGAGGAAAATCGTCTTTTCTGTGTAGTTTGAAAAGTTATTAGGACTTGTTAAGGGTGAGCATGGGATCTGAGAGCTACGAGGTCCGGATGAGCATTTCTAGGAAGTACTCTGTTGGTAAACAACTCGACAATCCTGGATGTTTTGGTTTGGGAGCAGCTGAGAAGTATCTAGAAAGGATCAGCCCGGAACAGACTGCTTGATCAAGTCTCTGATGTATTCAGGTGATAGATTAGAGCTAGATTTCAAGATTTTTTCATATCGATAGCCAACTAGTGGATGGGTATCCCTGCGAAATAATTGCTCTAATTTGCAAGGGTTTCATTTCTGAACTTTACTATACAAGATTGCAACGTGCATTACTCCCCTAAGTATTTAATACCACATGTCCATGTTTGTTATCCCCTATCCTGCTTCCTTCCTGATAACAGTTAAACTTATTAAAAGCTTGTATTCCATCAACCTTTCAAGTGAAACGTTGTCTTACTATTACTACTCACCTGATGCTCAATGCATATTGTTAAATTTCAATGTTCTTTTTATACAATGCATACAAAATGAATAATCACACTGTGCCACATTGTATGTACCATGGCATCACGAAGTTGTGTGATCTAATGTAAGTTAAAATTTAATATTTCTTTAATCTTAAGTATGTTGAATATTGATTTAAATTATTTGTATGCGCCTTGAGCATCTCTAGAGATGGATATATTGCGCTATATAAATATTGTTATACTTATTATTATTATTGTTATTATCATTAATATTATTATTACTACTCTCTGAGTACCTTACTCTCTATATTACAAATTACGAAAGTTGATTGAGTGTTGACTATTTTTAATGTTTCATGTAGATGCTGTCAACTCGATTCTTTGGACGGCGATGAAAGTATTATCGATTAAACCATATTCCTATGAATTCAAATGTTGCCATTTTCTTAAAAATCACACAGGAATAAAGGTTGTGTAACTACAGGGAGAGTCAGAAAAAATATATCCCACTTTTTAAAAGTTGTATTGTTCGAAGTATGAATATTTAATTATGGGTTTCGTGATATGTTTTGAAAGCGTGTGTGTGCGTGTGTGTGTCTGTGTGCGTGTGTGCGTGCGTGTGTGTGTCTGTGTGTCTGACTGTCTTTGTTCAATGCACTGTTTTATTCCTCACCCAGTAAGTTGGCGCAAGCGAAATATGGCAGTCTTGTAAAGATTGTCTGATGTTCAGTCATGCGTGAAAGGATTAAAATACAAAATGGTACCTTAATGTACTGGGAGGATAACTCTATCAAGACATATCATGAAACCCATAATTAAATAGTCAAACTTCAAACAATATAACTTTTAAAAAGTGGGACATTTTTTCTGACTCACCCTGTTTAGAGAAAATTGTGTTATAGAAACAGATAGACATAATATGCATGTGCTTGTAAAAGGCACCTTTTCTAATGAAAGACAATTTATTTTGTGGCTGTTTTGTGCTCTCGGTTGAAATTTAAAAGTAGGGTCTGAAAATACGCAAAAAGATAAAAGTAATACAGATATATTTTGTATAATCTATCTAGCGTTGCGTACACAAACATTTTGTCATGGAGTATCCTAAAAGGCAATGCTCAACATATAAAGATCTCTAAAATACAAGCGCTTCAGAGCGACATTTTAAAGGGGTTATGTTCAACTCTTCGCAGGACTGGTATATCCAAATAGCAGAAGATCTATTGTTTGACCTGTATGGTTGTTGCCAATGTGCAATTCGTTTAAAATCTCAAGGCCATATATAATACAATGATAAGCATCGCATTTAATGATAGTCGTCTTGAGTTCTATGAATTGGTTCCGTCAATCATTTTCTATCCTTCACTTTTTCTCAAAACATTCAATCTTCCGTGCACCTGTATATCTTTCCGTACCCTGTGACGATTCCTCAAGGCACGGAAGGCCTTTCCCTTGCATGAAATGCTAGTGAAGGTAACATGTCCATTGTCTCTTTCGCATAAGTCTGTTCTTCATTACTCTTGTCTTTTTAACGTATGTGGCGTCGATGTCATGACGCAGCACTCCGTCACAGACTGTCGCTGTCTTGACGCACCATCTGAGATTGATATTATACAACAATTGAGAACAAGATAAACAGTACAGGCAATGTTTTGAGGAAGGTATGTCCAATAATATATTTCTTATGAATGTGGTTTTTCTTGCGTCTACCTTGCGTCTCTCTAACTAACACCCCTTGCTAATGGGGCGTCAGGAACGGAGAACTGCTTTAGCTACCGCTGCAGTTTTTGTCTCACAATCTGGGAGTGGTATACCTCAAAGAGTGAGTGCAAAATTCAATTTGCTTTAAATTACTGGCATGTGATAATTGATTCATAAGTTAGATTAGCATAAGTAATGACGCAATCGAAATGATGCCTCGTGTTAAATGGGCTATTGGTTTCTTGTATAATATTCTGAGTTACTTCTTTAACTTTTGTCTCTCAGCCATGACCGTGACAACAAAAATAATCAGCGTACTAATCAATTTTCTCAGGCTATATCGCGGGCAAACATATCTTGCGAAAAAAGGAATTGTAATAATAACCCCATGTTTTTCTAGTCAAAGTGCTTAATAAAAACATTGTATATGGGTCTGTAGTGATCTAGTAAGGTTAACTGACGGGCAAACCTTTTTCAGGCTAATCGTGACATCAGATTGATCTCGTTGTTGTTTTTTCCACCTGTGTTTTTCGCGTGTGTACCATTCTCGCATATGCCTCCAGCCTGAGTTTCAATCACAACGTCCCCGGACACTGTAAAACATACCTCCATCAGGTTAACGATTATCATGGCTAAATAAACCCGTCTCATTCTGATGGCTCTTTTCCCGTGTAGTGTAACATCAAACCCTCGTAAAATCAAATGTTTCATTGAAGAGTGGGCCGTGAATGAAAACAAAAACCAAATCTGACATGAAAGGGGGTCGAAACAGCTTATACTGCAGGGACATAGACGTCCTTAATGTTGATTCAAGATATATATCTTAGTTTATGTCATTATACGCCAACATAAAATGGGTGACATAACACGTTTCAGACAGAATGATTGAAAGCTTGGCTTAATAAAAAGAAATCAAGAAATTGGGACGTCCATGTTTCATGAATGTTAATGGTACACTTGCATAATCAAACGTTCAATGTGCTAATCTGAATGCACAATTTAAGTTTTGGATGTCAATTAAGGCAACAAAGACTTTTTTGATGTTGCTGAATCAACTCCAGCTTTAAACGAAAACAGAATTCATAAAAGAAAACGTGTGAAGAAAAGTGGACACTCTTAACTGATATTATCACATTTTTTATTGATATGAGACGTTATAATGATCACCCATAAGACACTTTTTGAATTCGATCAACAGTTTGTTAAATCACTGGCTTACTAGGCTAATATAAAGTTATGATAACTATCTTCATTAAAACATAGGGAATGGGCCTATTCAGAAACTTATATATACACATGTATATTTATGGTCTCATTAATTTATGGGATATATTTGATCCCATTAACTCATACAGCCTGTAGCTTATAGCGTCAACCTCGAACCTTAACTTATGTAGCCCAACCCTGCCTAAAAATATACAACAAAAAATCTATCGTTTTAGAGAACATAATGAATTGCAAATTGGTTGAGGAACCAATTTGCCATCGGTTCCGCGTAACCAAGGGCCTCAGCATAAACATACATTGTATACTGATGACCTAAAAAAAAGTGAAACGTACGTCACAAAATGTCGTTTTATTTTTCGCCGTAGCGATTATTTTTAAAACCGTTTCCCGCGTAATGTGTGAAAGAGCCTTCCTTTACCATGAATCTTTGTTGCTTATAGAACATGTTTGGTATTCTATTTTTATGACAATGTCCATGAAGGTGATCACCAGACAAAGGGTAATGTGTGCAATTGTGAACTAAAATTTCACTCCGCTAGGCAAATATAAAAGCAAACAATATAGATGAATATAAGTAGCAAAACGAATTTGCGTTGGCTAAAGCATAAATATCCCACTCTTTTCAGTAAAAGTACATTATCCATTTTTAAAAATATCGACCTCAAAGAATCTAGTAATTGCACTTCTTTTTATATACTTTCTTTGTATTAAATTTGCAGTCAGTAAGCTATAATGTAATGATTTTATACCCTTACCATAATTTCTTCTAGAAATGTCTTGAGTCAGTCACGTTTTTTAAGAACCAAGTCATATTATGAAAGAAATGCCTGACATATCTTCTAGGGAGTGTTTCGCAAAGAATAAGATCGACTTTAAATTTGACTTAACTATGGCAGGCCATTCATGCCACTATTTTTTCTCATCATTTACTGGCATTGGGTTCTCAGGGACGTACCAATCCCGGTCACAAATCTACAGAATTTACATTTTCTTGATAGTTCATTATTGTAGGACAAAATATTATCTAAAGATCATAATTGAGAATCCAATGATGAGAGCAACTAGTGGCATGAACGGCCTGCCATAATTAAGTCCCACTTGAAGTCGATCTTAGTCTTTGTGAAACACTTCCAGACCCGTTTCATTAAACTTACCATTGATGATAACGTATGTGCCATTATTCCCATGCAAACCTTGATTTGAATCTTGAATCTACAAATTCAAAATTATTTCCATCATCATGACAATATGTACAGATATAAAATATGGAATTTAATAACAGATACGAAATTACATATTAGGTAACGGCATAGCATTCGAAATATAAAGAAAATATGACAGTAAAAACCATAGTACAAATGCAAAATAGTTTGATTGGCTGTTGGGTAATGTTGCCAAGGTAGTAAATATTGGTTGTTCAGTTTTATGTAACGGGGTCTAGATATGACTTCTCGAAATGGTAATATTTATTTTTATGAGGAGAGAAAGAATCCTCTTTCTATTTTTAACATTTTTCATTTCACCAGAGTAAATGGACAGGTACTGATAGACGCAAGTGAAATCTTAACAACCTAATATACATGCATGATATGCACGGAAGGATTTACGTCTTTTCAGCCGATCTGATTTTATAAATTTCACCCTTTAAGTTTCTATGGCGCCTTATACCCACTCAAGAAGCTGCTTTAGCAGTTCTCACGAAAGCTGTAAAACTTAATGGCTATACAGGCCATAAAGCTTTAAGGGAGAGTGACCCAGTTGCCCTAATGCCAGAATGACTTTTGAAGGATTCGGTGGGAAACGGTGGGTGCAGGCGGTAATCACCAGCGCTGGACCGCGGAGGATTTCGGCGGAGAGCCAGCAGTATTACTTTCCAGCCAAGTCGTGGGCTTTAATACGAAGCTCGGCGAGGTGGCACATCTTCCCTAATCGTCCCTGTTTAACTCACTGCATAAACATGAGGGCATGAATGAATAGGTACTTCGTTCTATCTGCCATACATGTAAATCCACCTCATCCATAATGGATGAGTGCTTATGATAGGTAACAAAGCAGACTGCAGACGTTCATCGAACCGCGGGAAATCCGTCTGAAATCAGCCGAGAAGTTCATTCACATACGCGAAAATCTCGTCTTGTTTGTGTCATTACGTAAGAATATTTAGCCGTTAAACTGATAACAAATGATCAAAACATGAAGTTTAAAGTGGCCTTCAAAATGAAATGGCACAAAACAGAGTATTTCAAGAGCTATTGCAGGTTCTCCTTGATTAAAGAATGGTATAATTCGACAATAATATGTAAGGGCAGTATTAACCTTCACAGCTATTGGCCTCGAATCCGAAAGGTCGAAGGCGTATTTGGAGTATGTGCCCTTCCCTCCGGTCTCACATCGAATGGTGAAAACAAAATGAGAAAATGAAAGAGGAGAGAGAAGGAAAAGGAAGGGCGACGTAACACGGAATTGATTCCTTCCTACTTGCGCACCTCCATCGACTTTTTTTTTCTTTAATAGTTTTTTCCAATTAATTCCAAAAAATACAAATCAATCTTAGAAATAAAATACAGTTGTTTTTCCTTGACATGAATTCAAAACATTTTCATTACATATATTGTGCGATT